>PVJL010006688.1:9409-88402 GCA_004026885.1 Lyroderma lyra | reverse complement strand
TGTGTGTGTGTGGCTGTACCCATGTGTGTGTGTGTGTGTGTGTGTGTGTCTATGTGTGTGTATATGTGTGTGGCTGTACTCTTGTCAGTGCTAGCGGGTCGAATGGCAGGCCTTGTCCTCCTTGGCCTCCCTCTGTCCCTCCCTCACTCTCCCCTCCCCCAGCCCTGTAGTTCAAAACCCTCTAGTCTAACTGTCGTCAGGGACCCTGTCTGCCCTGCCAGCCGCTGGGCCTGTGTTTCCCTGTGGTGCTAAGCCTGGCAGTTCTCAGGAGCCGCGGGTTGCAGGGAGCCCCATGCCCGCAGGTCACTGCACGTTCCTAGCCGGTGCCCCTCACGTGCCCCCGACAGACCCCTGCTCCTGCAGGCCGGTTTTCCATGCCATTTCCTTCGCAGAGCCCTGGTGAGTCCCCCAGAGCTGACTGTGGGATGATGACTCATTCCAGCTGAGGTCATCCTTAGGCTTTGAGGCCCTCATCACACTCAAAGGGTCCTTGTTCTCCGAATGGAAAAGGAAGGTCCGTAAACCAAGAGCAGTTGACTGCGGAGATCTTTCCAGATGCCCGTGGCTGCTCACGTCTGCCCACACCTGCGGGCCCTCACCGTGCCTCCTGCTGCACGTGGGCCCCGGCGGGGCCCTGGACCCAGGTTCCTGGAACAGAGGTTTGGGGAACAGGGAAAGGAGGCTTCTGAAGGCCCTCAGTGCAGCAAGACAGCAAGGGCCACCATGTGCTTCCTGAGGCTTGTGGATGGTCTTGCACTGGAGCCCATTTCTGCCTGGCCCAAGGCGTTAACGTGTGTCTGTGTAGGGGCTGGGGGTGAGCAGACCTGGGTCTTACCACACGGGCTCCAGTCTAAGCCCCTCAGACCCTTAGTTGCTGGGTCTCCTTACCCAATACCCTGATCAGTTCTTTAAAGGCTGAGAGTTGGAGCGTGGCTGTGAGGGGAAGGGACAGGAGTGTGAGAGTGCCAGACCCCAAGTCGGCCCCAGTTGAGTTAGCGAGGTCCCAAACTGGGTCCTGAGTGCTCACGTGGCCCTGTGCGTGTTGTCCATTCTCACGATGACGCTGCGAACCGGCTGGATTGCTGCCCCATTGTGCAAGTGAGCCTACAGCTCAGAGAAGTGAAGTGACTTGCCCAAGGTCACACACCAGATAGTGGCAGACCTAGGACTCAAACCCAGCTCTGTGTGACACCAAAGCCTAGGGGGTTGACACTTACCTGTGGCTGTCAGCTGGCAGAGGGCACAAGGTTCCCCCAGACTCTGAAAGGCTCTGAGTGCAGAAGGCCAGGTGAGAGAGACAGACCTCTGTCTTTTTAAAATCTCGCTGGGTAACTGCTGTGTGGCCAGGGCTGGGACCTTCACACCATGCTATACCACCAATTCAGATTTGAATCCTGACTCCAATTGCTCAGTATCCTCCTGGCCTTGGAGCAGTAATTAACTTCTCCAAGCCTCGGTGTTCTAACCTGTAAAATGGGGGTAATACTATTATCTATGTCAGAGAGAATCAGGAGTGATGATGAAACGACTAGTGGAAAGCTCTTTGAATGGTGTCTGTCACACATCAAGCCCACAGTAAATCTTAGCTGCTAACATTATTGTTTCTTGTCCTTCATTCATGGGTCACCCTTGTCAGCCTCTGCGCTGGCGCTGGGGACTGAGGGCTGAGTCCGTCCATGCCCAGGAGCCCATGTCTGATCATATCAGAGAAGGGAGGGATGCAGAGAGACCACCAGGGTGCAGAGAGACGAGGGCACGTGGGTGGAGGGAGGGACAGGGACTAGGGGACACAGAAATGTGCCACCCGTTTTCTCCCAGGCCCTGGGAGGCAGTGGGCAGGAGCAGGTCCTCAGTGCGGGCTCCTGCCCTGGGGCCTCCAGTGAGTTACTTCCCCTCTCTGGGGCTCGATTCTCTCCTCTGCAGAATGAGAACATGATCCCTGCCTTGCCTTCCTCCTGGCGGAGAGAACGGGTGACAGGATGCTTTGGAGACCAGAGAGGGTGCTGGGTGGGTGCCTTCCTCCTAGGGCTCCCAGCTGCTGGGCAGGGTGGCCAGGTTCCAGGGCTCACACCGTGCCAGTCTCTGCCCACCTCTAGCTCCCTTCAAAACCATCCTTTTCTCAGTGTAGGCCAGAGGCCTGAGCGAGCAAGAGAGGGGGTGGGGCTCACACAGTAAGCTCTTTGAGCAGGAGAATTCTTATGCTATATATGAAAACCGGAAAAGGGAAGGAGGCAGTCTAAGTTTACATCTAGAAAAATGCTCTTCTGTAGTGCAGAAAAATGAGGTCTTTCATTGTTGGCAAGTCCAGGTCTCCCTTCTGAGTTGATCCAGGATTTTCCCCCTGGCAGGGAAACAGTTCTTTTTCTAAGAAATGCATCGGTGGTTTTTCTAAGAACTTCTTGCATCTTGACTGGGTGCAGACAGATCCCGTGCAGCATGAATTCTGTTGTATTCACCTTCCTCGGGAAGGGAGTCAGGTAGAGCCAGCAGCTTTCTGGGGACTCCAGCCTGGGTGGGGCGAGGGGTCCCCCCAGGCAGAGCTGTGACATTTTCCTGGGCACCGCACTCCCCTCCGCTGGCCTGGCCATGCGGTCTGAAGACGAGGATGTCTATGGGAAGGGCTGGGGTTGTCCTGGTCCCCACTGGAGTCATTCCTTCCAGGCCCTGATGGCTGTGGGCTAAAGGAACTGGCAGTTAGGCATGGTTAGAGAAACTGAAAAACGGACGGGAGATAAGGAAGATGCAGCATGGGAGACTTTCAGACCTGGCAAGGGCCTTCAGAAATCTAGTCCCAGCCCCCTCTTTTCACAGAGGAAGACCCTGAGAGGTTCAGAGAGGAGAAGGGACTGCTCAGGATTGTGCACTGAGCTGGTGGCAGTGTGCCTCCCAAGCCGGACCTTTCCACCATCGGTGCCACACCTGAGAGGCTGTGATGGAAGCTGAGGACCATTTGTATATGGTCTCAGTGGGCAGAGCCAGGTGGGTGCGAGTTACAAGACATACCTGAGCTCCCCAGGAGAAAGAGCTCTGAAGACTTAGTATTGCTCAGCAGTGGTCAGGGTTGCTGTGAGGGATGGGGGAGCGGTAAACTCCTCAACAATGGAGATGTGCAAGCAGAAAGCAGATGGCCTTTTGGTGGGTATATCACACAGGAAAATCCTTCTCCAGATGGTGAGCCGCACTCTTTGTGCACAGATCTGCGGCTTGCTGAACCCCCAGCTTCCTGTCTCTCCAAGGAGGTGAGAGGAAGGGAAGACACGGGTTAGGAGGTCTGATTTGGGTACACCCAGGGTCTCAGGGACCACCCTCCTATACGGGATTCCAAAGGGAAGGGAAATAACATCCCTGAGAAGATGCAAGAATGGAGGGAGCAAGGTGGAGGGACATTTGGGTTCTCTGAGGCGCCCCAGCTCATACTGCAGGCCTTTTCTCAGAGGCTGAGTACAGGGACATTCAAGCCAGATGGGCCCTGCTGGTGTCCCCAGAGCAGTCACTCCCACTTTACTTGTATAACCTTGTCCTGCTGATTCCAACCCCTGGCTGCAGCAACATAGGGTCTTCTGGACCTCCTGAGCCCTGCTCCCCATGGAAATACACCGGCCAGCTTGAAGAAGGCCCCATGTCCCCGTTAAAGCTGACTGAAGCATTCTGTGGGTCTTCACAGCCACAGGTGGCAATGAGGGATGCGGGGAGGGACACTTTTTGGTAATCTCAGGCCGCTGGTGTAGGAAAAGGGCAGAGAATGGGAGGTAGGCATCTGGGTTCTAGCCGTGGCTTGGCCACAGCTTCCTTCGTGACCTTAGATCTGCCCTCCTGAGTCTCTTCCAGACCTCTGACTCTGATTCTGTTGACGGGATCCCCGTTCTCCCAGTGTCCCCAGGCACAGACGAGTGTCCCTCACAGCAACCTGGGGAGCCTGCCTTGGGTTTCATGGAGACGCAGTTCTCCAGGTGGCCGCCAGAGGCCGCTGTCGCGCACGGTCCTGCGGCGCCCTCGGCCTCTCCTGTTCCGCTCCGCTGTCTGGCTTCTCCCTGATTGACCCAGAGCCAGAGGAACGCTCCTTAGCCCCTTGGGGCCTTAAATGCTAGCAACAAGAGAGCTGGGCTCTGATCCACAAGTCGTCTGTGAGATGGAGTTCTGCAAAGCCAAGCCAGATACAGTACTTGACAGAGGCAAGGTGCCAAAGCCCAGATTAGCCCCCGGCAATCTGCAGGACCCCGCAGATGGAAGAGATTGAACCAGTTCTTTACACAGGAGAAACTGAGGCCCTTCTGGGGAGGAGAGCCTCAGATGTCCTGGAGTCCGTGGCTGACAGGAGCAGAAGAGGGAAGGGTTCCAGCCGGTTCTTCACCTCCTCTGGCCAGGTCGCTGTCATCTTTGTGGAAGGAAAGCCTGAACCCTGCCCTGTTTGTTTCTTTATTGCTAGAGTCTGCCTTGGTTTCCATGGAAACTGGCTTTGGACCCCCGGGAGGAAAGTCGCACCCTGCGGTGACGGCTCAGATTTTCCTCTGCCTGGTCCATCTCTAAAGCTGTCTGACTCCTCTCCCTGTGCCCTCTGGAGCGGCTGGCCCAGAGACGTGCCTGGAGCCTGGACAAAGACTCGAAGGGAGTGAGACTGGTGGCATCTGTCCCCCCCTTTCCTCAGGCCACTTGCTGCGTGCCTGCTCTGTGCCAAGTCCTGATGTGGGTGCTTAGAGAAGGGGGTGAAGGCCTGTAGGGCAGGGGCGGGGCTTTGGTGTCCTGGGATGCAGCCAACCGAGCCTGGAAAGATTCTGCTGTGGCAGACGGGGGAAGGGTGTTACCAATAGAAGGAACAGCACTAGCAAAGGCGGAGATGGAGGAAAATAAGGAGATGAAGCGAAGGGTGTCCTGAGTGGATTTTCTACCTCATCCTGAAGGTCCTAGAGAGCCCCTGTGGGCTTTGGAACTTGTGAGAAGCATGAGTGAATGCTAGGTGAGACACCTGGATCAGAGTTTCCTCAGAACCTGCCGTCTAGACTCAGCTCCACATCCCAGCACCACACAAGGCATGATATGGAGGCTTTATGAATGTTACCAAATGCATGAATTAGAAACATGAGTTAAAGAATCCCTGTTGTAAATGAAGCTACCCCAGTGCACTAATGAAATGGGGGGTTGAGACTGAGGCCCGATTTAGCCCTAGGAAGTTTTTGTTTTTTGTTTTTTGTTATCATGTGGGTAGCTCCCTGGCTGGGAATCGAACCCAGGCCACAGCACTGACGGCACCAAAGCCTTAGCCACTACACCACCAGGGAACTCCCCCTAGGAAGTATTTTGAAGGCAGTGAAAATACACAGACTGTGTCAAAGTGGATATGGTTCTGAGGATCCATCCTGTCTAACCCCCTGATGCACAGGTGCAGAAGGTGGGGTCAAGGATAGGATGCAGCTTGCCCAAGAGTCAATGGCAGACCTGGGACTGCACTCAAGAGCCCTGCCTCCCCTGCCTGGGCCCTCTCATTGCCCTGTGGCTGTGTGCATACCTGGGGGGCTCCGGGGTCCGTATACCCAGCATCGTGGAGATGGCATGAGGCCTGGATCTCCAGGCAATGGATGAGCACGCAGCGAGGTCCTCGTTGGATGTGGGACCTCTAGCCTGACCTCACTAACCTGTATGAGGGCCTCAGTCTCCGCACCTGGCTCTTCATGTGTGCTAAGCATTTTAGGGATATTATTCTACTCAAGTTCTGTGTCCTATGAGAGAGGTGTTATTACCTGGGGAGAAACATGGCACCCTCCCATAAGGGACCTGAGGTTCCTGAGGCTGGAGAGCTCCCTGGTCAGCCCCCCATCGGCATGCCTCTACAGTGGCCCCTCCGGGATGGCGGGGTGCCTTCCCACCAGCTGTGGCCTCCACCCCGCCCTCCTTCCTGCCTAGCACGGAGCCATCCCAGGACAAGCCTATGGACCAAATTGTTGGGCCTGTTTGTCTTGGCTCCCTGGCTTCTCTCCCCTCCCTAGTGGCCGCCCGAGCAGGTGGCCCTCTTGCCAGAGGCCAGGGGGAAGTGAGCCAGCAGGCCCAGGCGCAGCCCTGAGCGCGGGTCACTCCAGGCCAGGAGTCGCCCCTTGCCACATCACAGCACGCCACAGGACAGTGTGTGGAGGGCGGAGGGGGCTGCTCACAGGGCTGGGCTGACTGGGACTTCTTCTAGACTTGGGGTATGGCTCCCTCTGTGGCGATCCAGTGGAAAAAATGCCTTTGAGCTGGTGCCTGCACCCTTGTCCTCCTTGCATGGCTGAGGGCCTGGCGGCAGGGATCGTGGGAAGGGGAGCCAGCTCTGGAGACCCGTGAGTCCAGCTCAGGACCACAGCACCCCTCTTGCTTCGCTGCCCCACCTGTGGCCTCCTGGCTGTGTCTTCTAGGCATGGAACACTCCCCCTGGTCATCTACCTCTATTAAACAGGAGTTTGAGTAGATTTGTGATTTTTTTTTTTTTAAAGCAATATCCATCCAGGACTAAAACTTCCCAGAATTGCCACGTGGAAGCCTGGGCTGTATTGCTGAAGCAGGTGCCCAGGTGGGACTTTTTCAGTCCCCCTCCCCCCATACCAGGTCCCCTGATTCGCCACCTGTCCCTGGAACTCCAGGGACACCACTTGGAAACAAACCACTGGATGAGAAGCTCTGGCCCATTTACTCCCTGTGAAACCACACGTCCGTCGGCGGGGGCTGGCCCTCCCGTCCTCAGCAGGAGAGAGACAGGACCTGGAGGCAGAGCTGCTCGCTGGGTTAGATGAAGGACACAGAAAGCAGGGCCAGCAGCAGGGGGCTCGCAGATTTGTTTTGCTTTTATCTTTAAGCTGTGGAGGGGGAAAAAATCTCAGCGGGGTGTTTGCTTTTATTTCTATTGCTTTTCACTTTTTTTTTTCCCACTTCTATACAAAGATGGACTATATCTGAGTGAGGAAAAGCAGGAAGAAAAGGTTTTGTAATGTCTAAAGGGGGGTGGAGGGAAGGAATGTCTTTTAACTATGTCAGTGTCTTTATCTTTCACACCGTGTATGTACGTGGTGTAAAATTGAAAAAGCAGAACAGAGTGTCCAGTGGAAAGGAAGTTTCCTGTTCTCCCCCGGACACCAGCTCTGTCCCTGCAGACAGTCTCCGCTCCTACTCCTCGTGTATCCTTCTGAGATAACTCTAACCTACATTTTAAACTATGTTGTCCATAGTTATATATTTAACATGTATTAATATATGTGTTTCCAACTGATAGCAATTCTATTCTGCACCTTGTGGGGGTTTTGTTCAATTGTTTTGGTCTGTTTGTTTTTACCTAATACATCTTGTGGATTGTTTCATATTAATACCTGGGGAATCACACCTTTTTGCAGACTACATTGCATCATTGTATGGATAAATTAAAAATGTATTGTTTATTTAACCATACCCAAAGATGGACATTTTGCCACATTTTAAACAATGCTGCAATGAACACGCTTCACATTTCATGTCTGTGACTTTGCCTGTTAAAATAAGCCATGGACCTATAATTACTGGATCAAAGAGTAATGTACACTTGTAATTTGGATAAATTCTGTCAAAGTGCCTCCCACAGACGTTATGCCAACCTACCCTTCCCCCAGCAATGCGTCAGGCGGCCTCCTTCTTAAACACAGCGTATTACCCACCATTCTGATCTTTACCCAGCTGGCGGAGAAAAGGGTGTCTGGGTGGTCGTAACTGGGTGAGGATGGCTGTCTTGTCCGGTGTGTAAGGGCCGTTTTTACTTCTTTTACTGTGGAAAGACCTTATTCCTTGACTGTTTCCTCTCGGGTGGCTGCCCACCTGCTTTACTCATTGGCTGTGTGTATTTGGGTAACTCCCTTGCAGTCGTTAAGATATCTGGTGAATATTTTTGTCCAGTTTTGGGGGTTTTATTTGACACGGTGGGGATTTTTAGTTTGCTATGCAGAACTTTCAAAACTTCTGTGTAATGAAATTTAACCAGATTCAACATCATTTTCTTTATAACTTCTGGGGATTGTCATACTTAAAATTCATTTCTGTTTTAATGCATGTTGCAGACTGAAGAGAAAAAAGTAGTGGATTGAGGATCAGATCCAGGTTCATAGCCAGCAACCCCTTTCCATCTTTCAACCTCAACCTGTTTTGCCTTCTATAAAATGAGGGGACTCGTCAGCACCGGGCTGGGTGCTGGAAACACGGAGAGACATGATGTGGTCCCTTCACGAGAGACACACAGCCCCCGAGAGTGGAATGCAGTGTGGTGGGGGCTGTGATGGGAGACTCAGTGTGTATGGAGGGGACGTCTAATGCATAGGCTGACCAGACGAACCATTTTAAACAGGATGGAAAACAACAGCACTGCCCCATTCCAAAAGATACTCTTGGTCCTCCTACTGACACCTTGAAGCTAGCCCAGTGACACTAGGCTGCCCATACGTGCCGTTTGACACGGGACAGTACCACTGTTTTCTGTGTTGTTTAAAATTGTACGTCTGGTCAGCAGGTGCAGCCTCGGGAATGGGTTGGGCGAGGAGGGTGTGAATGCAGGAGGTGAAATGAGGAATTTCAGAGGAGGGGAGGCCGGGGCTGAGTCTTGATGAAAAGGTGTTATTTTGGCAAAATGACCGGGTGGCGTGGCATGGGGTGGGGTGGGGTGGGGTGGGTGGCAGAGGACAAAGATAGAGGAGGGCGGACCTGCGATAGCACGTGGCACTGGAGGGACCATGTCAGGGCATGTTGGGGAGTAGGGAAAAAAGAAATAAATGTCATTACTAAGTTGAAAAGCCTCATGACCTCTCCCGAATCTCATCTCAGCCTTCCCTCAAGGTTGGCAAGAACACGCTGCTGGTGGACATGTGAAGTGGCACAGTTACACCTTAGATATTCTCACCGCGAAAAAGAAATGATCATCATGTGATGAGATGGAGGTGTTAGCTATAGCTAAGGTGGAACTCATATTGCAAAGTATAAATGTATTGAATCCACACCTTAGACACACACAATGCTCTTTGCCAATTATGTCTCAATAACAAATGGCACAGTCACTTCAGAGAACGTTTTAGTAGCATCCAGAGAGGTTGTGGGTATGCATCCCCATAGCATCCAGAAATTGCACCTGCGGATGGTAGAATTACCTGCACAGGTAAGCACGAGGAGACGTGTATGAGAAAGTCCATAGTAGCAGTGTTCGTGATAGTGATGGAAACCTCACTTCCCATCAACAGAAAAGTGAATCAATCCATTGTGGCTTATTCACACCGTAGATAGAGCACTGTCGTGAAAATATAAGACCTAGAGCCACATGCATCCACAAAGATAAATCTCAAAAACATAGTGCTGTGTGGGGTGGGGGTAGAAGAATACACACGGCATGCCAACATTTTTACGAGGTTTAAAGACGTGCAGTAAACACATTCCGTGCGTGGGAATGGTACAACAGCACACCCCCGAGTGGCCGCCTCCGGGGTGCGGGCAGCGGAATGGGGTTGGGGAGCCCACGACAGCTGCAGCTGAATCAGTGTCGCCTGTCTTGAGCAGCGTGGTGGGCACATGCCTGTTTCTCATATTATTCTTTAAAAAATTTAATGTATTTTATTGAACCCAGTATTTCCCCAAATTATTGCAATGTGTAATCAGTATAAACATTGTTAATGAAATATTTTATGTTCCTTTTTTCAAACTAAGTCTTCAAAATCCAGCTTGTATTTTACATGTGTGCCGTATCTCCATTGGGACAACCCGCATTTCCAAGTGCTCAGCAGCAGCCCTGGGCTAAGGGCCGGTCCCCTGGGGAGTGCTGTGTCAGCCCATCCCAGAGGCCGTGCCCAGTGACCTCCGCGATTCCTTTCTGGAGTTGGAGTCCAGGAGGAGGGGGAGGAGGATGGTGATGTTAGTAATTCCCACCGACGTGCCCAGCATTTGCCAGGTGCCAGTACCTTGGGGTATCCCCTTCGGTCCATCCATTGCGTGACTCTTTTAAACAATTACGGTAAAATACAAACGCATGAAGTGTGCCCTCGCAAGCGTGTTTCTGTCTGACGTCATTGTCTGAGTATTTCACACTGAGTTGTGACGCGCGTGCACGCCTCCACGCAGAGGCGGCTTGCTGAGTGGGCGCCGTCCCTGCGGGTGCCCTGCGGTGGGGCGTCGGCATCAGGGGGTTTCTCTGTACCCTCCAGGGGGGTTACCACAGTTTCGATTGCATCCTTCTGCTGCCGAAGGCGCCGAGAGCAGCTGAGATCGAGCTGCACCCCTGGGAGGTGCCCGGGGAGAGGGCCCCCGTCTCACGAGGCTGAGGCACTGAGCCGGCCCAGGTCGCTCCAGCCACGCCGCTAGAACATTCCGCCGTCCGCTGGCTCTGTAACCTCGGCCCGGTCCCTCCGTGTCCCCAAGCTCCGGCCTGCGTGGCCACCGTGTCTACCAGGGCTCCGTGGGCGGTCTGTCTCGGTCAGCCATTCCCGGGGAGCCCGTGCCACAGAGGCAGCGCCAGCCTTGGGGCGGGAAGGGGCTTGCCCACGGTCGCCCAGCTGGTTGTTTTCCGGCGGGTGGGGCACGCGGTAAACTGGCTGCGCTCCTTACGTGGGGCTTTATCCGCGGTGCTCTCGAGTGGCTGAGTCTTCCGTGGAGACCCACCCACCACGTCCCCCGAGGTCACTCAGGTTCTGAGCATCCTCCGGTTTTCCGCTGTAGCCCAGGCAGTCACCACGTGCGTCTGCTTGGTCCCCTGGTCTCTGGGGGAGGGCCCTGCTTAATTCTGACCCTGCTCCACTCCAGGCCTGCTCCTCTGGCTGAATCCTCGGGACCCTGCTTCACTTCTGAGGCCAAAGGGCCCTGCGTGCTCATTGTCCTTCCTGCAGGGGTGCCGTCCGCCTCTCCGTGGGCCCTGCCGTCCCATCATCGCTGGTCCCTTGGGCATCAACTCGGGACTGGATGCACGGCGCTACAAGCCAATCCATAGCCTTCTCTCAGGGGACAGTGGTTAGAGGGACCAAGGCTCCTTTTCCAGGCCACCACACGGACCCATATTATTTCTCTTCCCAGGGAGGGGTGGTTAAGAGCACCTGGGATTGGATGCTCTGGCTTAGAACCCTGGATGGAACTTAACCTTGGACTGATTTCCTGTTTTCTCTAAGTTCTCCCTGAAGTAAAGTGGGAATGATAGTACCTAGCCTCATAGAGTTGTTGTAAGGATTAAATGAGCTAATGATGCAAGTGAAGAGTTTAGAGGAGAGCTTAGTACAGAGTGAGAGCTCAGGGAATGTTGGTGATGATGATGATGATGATGGTGGTGGTGGTGATGATGGTGATGATAATTATGCACATTTTAATTGTCCCAATGTCTAGAACAATGGCTCCCAACCTTTTTCCACTTATTTATCTCTTTTAAACCCATTTCTATACATTGTACTTCTTGCTTTTAAAAGTTGTTTTTGAATACTGACACTTTTGTTCAGTGCTTTATCTTAATGCAAAATAGTGGAAATGAGGTAATAAGTGAGGAAAAAATAATCACTACACCAAAAGTACAAACCACAGATTTAATTTTACAATATTCATAACACAGTTCAATGTTGATAAAGATGATCAAGTATTTAAACATTAAATTAAAAAACTTTTTGAAAAGAATCGTGATTGAAGACAATGCACTTACTTTTATTCAGTCAATAACTAACCAAACAGTCTGGCTACAGATGTATTTATACATTTGGGGAAGTTCTAGAAACTTCGCAAATGGATTGTTCTGAAACTGTGCATAAGGATTGGTAGAGGAGCAGTTTGGGGGAAGGGTTCATAGCCACGCCCTCACCCATCATCATTCAGTAATGTGATGTAATTTTGAAGTGTCTCCATTAACAGTGATTCAAACTTAATTATTGTTCCATAACTAACGTTTAGCATTTTTTTACTTTACTTGTTGTTTTGTTTTGTTTTTTTTTTTTTGCTATTAATGATTACTTTCCACGTACCCCTAACCAGCCCAGCACGTACCCCCAGGGGTACATGTACCACCACTTGGGAAGTCTAGAGCACTTCACTTTGTCACTGCATCTTTTCCCCTCTCACCCCTCACCAGGCACTTAAACAGCCGACCCCATTCTAAACAAAACAAAACAAAACAGACCAGAACAACCTCCTCAAAAAACAAACAAACAAAAAAACAACCTACCCCATTCTATAAAAAGAAATGGGGAGAACGTCTTGAAATTGATTGGAAGCATTATGTATTCTAGGAATATTCTGGGAAATATCAGTTTTTAATAAAATAAAAGAGAAAAAGAAATATTAAATAGAAAGGAATATATCAGAGGGCCTGGTGAGTATTAAAAGCAAACAATGTCTTATGAAACCGTTATTACACGGTTACAGGTCTATATTTATCTAAACGTGCATGTTGGGTTGCCATGTAAATGCATTTGTTATTGCAGGTCATTGTCAAAAACGTTTGAAAAACAATAATTGAAAAACTACAGTGGGACTAAGAGGCACAAACCGCCAGCTGTAGCATTAGGCCCGGGGATATAGAGTATGGCATGGGGAATATAGTCAATAATCTCGTAATAACTGCGTGTCAGGGGGTTGCCAGGCTTATCGTACTTTGCAAGGTACATAAATGCTGGGTGCCTGAGACTAATACGACATCATACGTCAACTCTAACTGAAAAATAATATGAAAAAAGGGAAAGAACGCACAGTGTGGGCCTGAGGGACCCCATTCCCTTTGTGCCTTTTCATTTCTTCTTCATTTCCAAGCATGGCGGAATAGATGTGTAAAGCACGCCTCTCTCTCCCTCCCAGCAGAATCGGCTGCCCAGGGCCACCTGGACCTCACGGAGCTCATCGGTGTCCCTCTGCCCTCATCCGTGTCCTTTGTCACGGGCTATGGTGGCTTCCCTGCCTACAGCTTCGGGCCTGGCGCCAATGTGGGCCGCCCGGCCAGCACCCTCATCCCGCCCGTCTTCTTCCGGGACTTTGCCATCAGTGTCACGGTGAAGCCCAGCAGCACCCAAGGCGGCGTGCTCTTTGCCATCACAGACGCTTTCCAGAAGGTCATCTACCTGGGCCTGCGGCTCTCAGGTGTGGAGGATGGCCACCAGCGGGTCATCCTCTACTACACAGAGCCTGGCTCCCAGGTGTCGCATGAGGCTGCCGCCTTCTCAGTGCCCGTGATGACCCACCGATGGAACCGCTTTGCCGTGATCGTCCAAGACGAGGAGGTGACCCTCGTCACGGACTGCGAGGAGCACAGCCGTGTCGCCTTTCAGCGGTCCCCCCAGGCCTTGGCTTTCAAACCCAGTGCCGGAGTCTTCGTGGGCAACGCGGGCGCCACGGGGCTGGAGAGATTCACTGTGAGTGCCGGCCCTGCAGATCAGGGAGGCTGCTGGGCCGAGACTCGGCGTGCAACGAACACAAGCAGCTGTTCCTGTTGTTAATTTGTCCTTGTGTCCCCAAAGAGGCATGCACGGATGGCGGGAAGAACGCTAGGCCCGGAATCCAAAAGTCTAGATTCCGGTCCCGAGTTTTCAGTGTAGCCCGACGGACAGTGCCTGGTTTTTCTGGTCCTCTCCGTGTTTTCTTCTCTGTAGGTGGGATAAGGAAACCTAGGCCATGGGGTTGGAGAGCCAAGCGGAAGGCCTGTGTGAGATGCATTTTTAAGGCTCCACATAAAGACTAGCGTTTGTTATAGCCTTCAGTGATTTTCTCTTTGGGTACGGGTGGCCGATGCACATAAGTAATTTCTGCAAAGGTAGACTAAGCTAAAATGCCCGAGGGAGAGTTTCTTTTTCCTTTTGGACATTGTGCTCTGAAAAAAAAAAAAATTCCAGAAACGGTCTTTACTGTCAGAATGGGGTTTTAGAATACAGCATTCTACAGAAAATCCGTTACCGTAGTTTTCATTTAGTCAGCACAGGTACTGTCTTTGTGCTCACCGCTACAGGACAGTACCGGGGGGTAGAGTTCGGGTTGACCTGGGGTACACTGGAAGACTGAGGATTTTAAGGAGTTAAAATCCAGTGACCGATTTGTAGACGCTCCGTCTGGGAGCATTGTGGAGTATGAGCTGTTGGGCGTGAGGAGAGGAGGTGAGACAGGAGGCGGGGGCTGGCCGGCAGCCCTTCTTGGGATGAGGCCTTGCAGCTGAGAAGCTTCCAGCTACAGGGGAGGGACACTCTCTGGAAGAGGGGAGACGTCTACCTCTGACAAGCTGGGGACCTGGGGACCAGTTAAGAGGCTGCCGTCTTAGTCTGTGCTTTGACAACAATCCTCCCCTTCCCAAGGGCCTCTCCAGCTCATGGGGCTCCCATTACCTTGGCTCAAGCAGCGCACCCCCTAAATGAGAGCTAGCCAAGAGGTGGCCTGGTTTATGTGTCACAGCCAGCACGTAGCACACGCTCATACCCTCCTTTCATGGTTCTGCTCCGTTGTAAAAACAGTCACATTTGCACTTGGTGGTCGTGCTATAGACGTGCAAGCAGTGGCCTCTGACCCCTCTGCTTCTTCCCCAGGGCTCCATACAGCAGCTCACCATCCACCCTGACCCCAGGGCCCCCGAGGAGCTGTGTGAAGCCGAAGAGTCCTCGGTGAGTCCTCCATCCCTGGCCCACCCCCACCGCGGGCCCCCACCGCCCTGGCAGCCAGCCGGCCAGAGGAAGGCTGCGTGCCCGGGGCCATTAGTGCTTCATCCCCAACGTCACGGTCTCTACAGTCTCTCATCTTGGCAAGTGCTGCCTCAAGTCCTATTTTGGGCTTGCTGCTTTGTTTTATTAGTTCTAAGGACTTCAGCCATGTCTTTGGTGGGTGTGGAGGAACTGTGTTTCTTCTAAGGTGTTAGGTTCGTCAGCTACTGTGGCAGGCAATGGCCTGGTTTCCAGACTTCCTATTGAGGAAGGGTGTCAGGATTCTAGAATCAAAGCTAAAATGTTTTAAGACATCCTGAGTATAAATTCCTATAAAAATGAACCTAAATTTAGCTTTTAGACTTGGCAAATGAATCAGTTCCTAAGTTGGAAGTGGGGTGGTGGACAGGGGGAGAAAGACGGGCCCTTTGCCCCCCCTTCCTCCCTCCCCGCCTCTGGGATTTGCTGAGCACCTGCCAGACCTGTGGACATGCTGGAGGTAAAGGGCTAACCCTGGGACTGTCTCCCTCGTCCAGCTGCTCGCACGCACGTACACACCCAAGGCCAGTGACAGCGCAGTGTGATGGGTCCTCGCCAAGTCTCCACGGTTGGGTGGGGGTACGAGGTGAGAGAGGAAGACCCTGAAGCAGGTCAGGGAGGAGTCAATGGCTGACCATTGACAAGCGAGTGTCAGATGAAGAGGAAAAGACGTTCCAGGCGGAAGCCGGAGCCCCGTGCAGGAAGTCAGACGCAGGCAGAGCGCACGAGGTCCTAGACCTTCTGTTCCTTTTCGGGGGGTGCCGACCCCCACCCAAAGCACAAGTAGATTTCATTCCCTTACTAAGAAGGGCAGGCCGCGGAGTTGGAGAGCCGCTCCGAGGTGGGCTTTGGCTTGGCACCCGCTGGGCCTGGCATTCTTGTGAAGCTGAGAGCAGGGCAACCTCCGCCTTGCTGTTAGTGTGGAGAACGTGAGAAAAACCCGAGCATCCACGAACAAGGATTGTTTACCAAATCATGGCAAAATCACAGGCTCCTTGGCTGCCATGAGGAGCCTCATTATGAAAATTAGGAAGCAGCAGGAAGACAACTTTGAGTGTAAGTGTTCCCAACATAAAATTCTGGTGACAGCCATGCCAAGGTTGGGAGGGCCTTTTGACAGAGAGTGAAGGGAACCTGGAGAAAATCCAAGTGGGTATGTTAGATTAAATTGGTTACAGTTGTTTTGTGTGTGCTCGAGCAATAAAATGGGGAAGGAAACATAAAGAATTGTCTAGCATACACACTGTACATGTGTTCTCTCCTCGATCCCACTCTCTCCTACCTGTCTTTGTCACACACACACACACACACACACACACCGTGTGGCATCCTTTGTCTCCACACAGGCGTCAGGAGAGACCAGTGGGCTTCAGGAGACAGACGAAGTTGCTGAGATCTTAGAAGCGGACACCTACACTCAAGCCCCGGTGAGTACTGGGATGCCATGTCACGTCATCCTAGTTAGCTGTTTCGGGGGTTGAGAGATTGGAGAGTGCCCAGAGCCCTGGGTCTGACATCTCTGTTCCAGATCTGTTCTCAGGCTTCAATTGTTGGCTCATCTGGGGAGGGCACAAAAGTACTGACCAACCGGGGGATTTTTTGCAAAATCCCCAGTGCAAGGTAGCACCAGTCGCCTGAGTGCCACCCTGTGCTGTGGTCATGAGACGGCCATTCAGAGGCAGCTGTTGTGCTCTATTGCCTCCCAGCTCTGTGACCTTGGATAATTTGCTCAGCCTCTCTGAGCTCCAGCTCCGCTTCCACAAAACAATAATCAGAGTCCTATCTGGTGGGGTTGTGGAGCGGCCTAGCTGAGACAGTGCAGGGACAGGTTACAAACTGGTGCCTGACCAGTGGCTGTTGTCATAGCTTTTCAGGACTCTGGTTATGAGAAGGAGGCCAGGGCCCCCACTCCTGTGAGTTGCAAAGCTCTCCCAGGAGCTCACCTCTGGCCCGATGGGAAAGACAGCCACCGTCCCCATGGTGCAGGCCTCCTCCCTCCTGGGAATGTGCCTTGTGGCTGAGACAGGGAAGTTGGTGTCGAAAGCACTGAGTCAGACTGTGGAGACACCAAGGAGCCCATTTTAATGAAAACAGCCAGCAGTGTGTGAGTCACCAAACCCAGGAGCTCCTGCAATCTCCCTGGCTGGTCTGGCTTACTCCATGAACTCATGTCTGAGAGGAGAGAACTCATGTCAGCGGAGAGATGGAAATAAGGCAGAGGCTAGAAATTATAGACCACTTGTGACAGAGGCGTGGATGAGGAAGAATCAGAATATGGTCTGTTAGTGCTGGAGGGACTTAAAGGTCACATCTTTCTGTACCGAGGTGTACAGAAGGCTGCCCTTTGTGCAGATGGGCAAGCCCAGGCCCAGTGAGGGAAGAGACTTGCTCCAGGCTGCCTGGGCAGAACTAGTGCTAGAGCTCAGGTCCCCTGATGCCCCATCCAGGGTTTGGGCCATGACTCTGGACTGCTGGCCTCGGTGGTGTCGCAGAAATCCATGCCCAGCACCACAGCCAGTTCTTGGGCAGCTTGGACGGAGGAAGTCAAGGGTCCGAGGTGGCCACGTAGGCAGTGACTGCTCTAAGCAGTGTTGCGAGCCTGTGTGTCCATCGCCCCTTGGCCACTCTGTCGGCATATCCAGGGCACAAGGAGCTGGTCCCTTGGGCCTTTGAGACCTCTGCTGCCCCTTGACACTCCAGTTCACAGCTAAGAGTGAGGCCAACTCAGGCAGAGATGCCAGTAACCCAGAGTGGCCCTGGGAGAGGGACAGGAAAAGGGACCAGGGTTTGAGAGCATGTGATAGTCGTGGGGCTGAGGGCTGGTCAGGGGGCGTTTCTGGTGGACGAGGCATTGGAGCCAGGCAGCTCTGGACAGTAGAGAAGTGATAGGTGAAGGAGGGGGCCGGCATTTCTCAGTGCCGACTGTGCGCCTGGCACTTTGTGTACGGGGGCTGCCCGGAAAATCTCCAGCCATGAATGCCCCATTCGGCATACTGCATGGCTGGATACTTTCCGGACAGCCCTCATATGTGACTGAAGTTCATCCTTACAACAACCCTGCAAGACTCAGGGGGGCGGAGTGACTCTGTCAGGGTCACACGCGGTGGTCAGGGCCCTCGCCCGGGCCTCCCCCCAGTGCCAGGGCACTGCGGTGCCGGCTGAGGGGGTGTGCCGCAGTCAGGACCGGGTACGCAGGACGTCCCCAAAGTCTCCGGAGAAGGGATCTGATGGACTCAGTGTCCTCTGGGGCCCCCCGCTCTCCTCAGTGCTTGGAAGAGAGCTGATGCAGATCGGAGGCCCAGCAAGGGCGAGGTTAGCCCTGACCTCCCACAGCCTGAGTTTCCTGCTCGGTTAGAATGGAGCAGACCTGCCTCCCAGGGCTGGTGTGAGGGCGGGATGGCCTGACCCATGGGACAACGTGGGCTGCGCGAGGCCCTGGGCAGCTCCCAGTGCACGTTGGTGGTTGCTACTACTGACAATAGGTTATTGCGAGGATTGAGGTGATGAATTAGGGTGCCCAGGCCTCTTGGGGCCCCCTCCCCACCACCTGCTTCCTGGTTGGTTGGCGCCTGGGACTGCCAGGGGAATGCCAAACCCCTGTGGCTGCCCCCCATCCCCCACCCCGGGCTGTGGCTGTGGGCCTGGCGGTCCTGCAGCTGTGGGCCCTGATGCTAACTTGGGTACCAGAACCCCTTCTGCGGGTTCCAGCAGAGGACCCAACTTCCTTTCGCCTCCTCTGCCCGTGGTGTTTTTCCATTCACCCCACAGAGGAGGCACTGAGGCACGGAAGAGTGGAGGGTTTTGTCCAAGGCGGCTCAGCTGGGAGGTGGCAGAGACAGGTTTCTGGTGGAAGCAGGGCGCTGTCAGTCATGTCACCCCAGAGCTGAGACTTCCCCTTTCTCCATCCCCCGGAAGGCTCCATGGCTCCCTGCCCTGCCACCCCTCCAGGAAGGGGAATTTCCCTCTTCCTCTCACACCTTCCCCTCCCCTCCCTGTCTGGCTTTTCTCTTGGAATGAATCTCACTTCCCTGTCCTCACCCTTTCCAAGTGTCACCCTCCAAGACACAAGCCATGACCGGCGGACTGAATCACGGGCTGCCTGAGCCTCCAGGGACTTAGCGAGCCAGCCCCTCCTCGCCTCCTTCCCCATTCAGGGCAGGAGTCCCTGCTACCCCACTCTTCCCCCTGCTAAGTCAGCTTCTGCTGACACCCTTTTCCATTTCTGGAAAGTTCTATCTTATGCTGAGTTAGAACTAATGTATCTATGGTTCTCAGCCCTGGCTGTGCATCAAAGTTACGGGGTGGGGGAAGGGGGTTGAGGGGATTCTTTTAAAGAAAGACCCTTGCCTGGGCTGCATCCCTGGCCGTGCAGACTCGGTAGGTCTGGCGTGAACGCCGAGAAGCTTTGTAGGTGGTTCTGGTGCACAGACAGGATCCTCCTGCAGCCACACCCAAATGCCCCACGCACACCAAGCACTTTTGCCCCTTGCCCAGGCCGTGGCCCCTGGGTTCTGTCTGCCAGGAAGGCCCCCTCCTGCCCCCACTCTGCTGGCCAATTCCTACTTATTCTTCAGTCTCCAGTTCACAGCCCCTCGACACAGGCCCCTGCCAGCGCCCGCCCGCTGCCCTTGGCTCTCGCTTGTGCTAGCGTACGTGTCACAGTCAATCACAGTTGTGTCTGCGTCTGGGTCTGTGTCTTGTCTCCCCCACAGTTTGGGGACAGACACCCTGTCTCATTTATTCATTTCAGTGTCCCCAGGGATCAGCCACAGGCCTAATAGATAGTAGGGCCTCAGGAAATGTGTGTTGGAGTGTGGGCTCAGCAAATGACCATACTTTTAATTTTAAAAAGTCTTAAGACTCAACATCTCCTATTTTATCACAGGCCACACTGGTCCTCCACCCACACTAACCCGTAAAAACCAACAGCTCCCTGTTGGAGGCAGGACACCGGACCCTGATCACTGAGGGTCAGGGTCAAACTCTGCCCTTGCACAGCTCCTTGTGTCTGGGTCTGGGGATGATGTCATGACCTTTGTGGCCCACCCATCAGGATTCCTGCCTGCATCTCTGAGCTGTGCCCTCTTTGCTTTCCCTAACATAGTTGACGGGCTTAGGAAGAGCTACCCGGAAAAGCTGAAGTTTCCTGGAAATGAAACCATGTCCATCTTTTATTCTCAGAGGCACTGATGACACATGCACATTTGGGACAGTGTTTACTGAGCACAGCCTGCTTCATTCATTCATTCATTCATTCCCTCATCTACCTGATCCTCACTGAGCACCTCCTCGGGGCTGGCCTGGGAGGTAGAGATACAGAAACGTGGTCTCTGTGCTCAGAGCTTAGCGGAACCTCACTGTGAACTGAAGAGGATTAAATGATTCTTAGCATGTCCCTTTCTTAACACCTGGGAGGTTCCCCGATTGCCCGGGTGCGCAGTAGTCAGGTCGAGGCTTTTGTCTGGGTTCATTCAGCACTTTATAGATGCGTATATATTTTTCTCCAGTGATATTCACTGCCATTTTTTTCTGCTTTCCTGCCAAGTAAATCCTTGTGGGTCTTATTTTTTCTCCCTTCAGTCTAAAGAAGCAAAAGTTGAACCCATAAACATACCTCCAACTTCGTCCCCTCCCTCTGAGGATGCGGAGCTTTCTGGTGAGCCTGTACTGGAGGGGACCCCGGGAACCAGCAACCTGAGCGTCATCCTGCACAGCAGCCCTGAGCAAGGCAAGTCCTGGGTGTGCCTTCACACAGTGGTTTTTTTATTGGGTGGTGACTGTATGCCCAGCCTGGGTGACCTACGGAATATAGACCATCTCATTTAACCTTCCCCTCAATCCCTTGAGGAAGGAATTATAATCATCGGAATTTGACAAACAAGATGGGGAAATCAAGTCACCCAGCTGAGGCTCTATGGCTTGTAAATGGCAGAGCGGGCTCTTGATTTTGGACACCTGAACTTCCAGTGCCCAGCCTCCACCCTTCCCTAAGGGCCTGGGATTTAACAGAAAGGCTTGTAACAATTGTTGCTGCGTGTTAAGCACCTACTGGGTGCCTAGCGTTTACATACTTCATCTCCAGTCCCGACCACACATCTCCTAGTTGCTATTATTAGTCAGTATTTTACAGATGGAAAAACTGATGCTTGGAAAGTAAGTGATGTGCCCCCAGTCACACAGCTAATGGGCAGTGGGACAGAGCCAGTGCCCAGGCCTGATTCCAGAATCCCCATGCTGTCCGGCCTCGGCCACGGACTCCTGCGTGGCCCATGTGGGAACACTAACTGATGGCCAGAGAGGGGTGGGCACTCAGCAGGTCGGTGGCAGGCCCTGTGGGCAGTGCTGGCCTCTTGTTTCCTGTCCTGGGTCTCTACCCAGCCTTACAGAGGAGCCCTGACAGGACCCCAAGATTTGATGCGATCCCCCAGGCAACAGGGCGATCTTGACATGCGCCTAAGGCCTGAGATCAGCCTGCGTTTTCTGCCTTTTATCAGAAGGGTAACTGTTTCAGACCAAGTGACAGCCAATGCCAGGTCGCCGAGCGGTAGGTCACAACACAGCCCAGAGGCTCACGGTAGAATTTGCAGCCCTGAACGTGGCGAGTGCTTTTGAATATCTGTTATTTATATCTATTTATATGTACCCCTGTAGAGCACTGCGTATGTGCGTGCGTGCTGGAATGATGGGCAACCAAATGCTCCGAGTAGATCTCTGGTGGTAGGATTGTGGGTGGTTTTAATTTCCTTTTTTTGTAGCTCTAGAGTTTACATGTCTTTTACAATCATATATACCATTGTTCTTTTTACTTCTGCCATCAGTAAATATATGTTATTTTAATGACTAAACTTGGGAAGTCTGTGGGTGAGAGAAGGTCTGCAGTACTGAATAGGAAAAAGAAGTATGATCATTTAATAAAATTATAATGCAGCCAAGGAGTCAGGGTGTTGCCGTGGAAAGACTGTGGGGCCCGGAGCAGACAGTCTGGACGGGCGCCCTGCTCAGCCACCTCTTTGCTGTTGGGCCTGGGGCAAGTTGCATAACTTTCCAAGCCTCATTCTTTAAGGGTCTCCTGGAGTCTTCTTAATCCCTGCCCCAGGGTGGATGAGACCACGTGGACTTGGTTTATGAATTGCAAATGCTGCTCTCCTGGGTGGAATCGGGAGGCCTGAGGACAGGGCAGAAGCTGTGGGCCGAGACGAGCCCCTCTCCCAGACTGAGTGGTGAATTCAAAAGCAGTGGGAGCCAAATGCCTAGTGGGACCCACATCCGAGCAGAGCTCTCGTGTTCCCTGGGCTCAGCCAACCTCCTCCCCCAGCAGATAAAAGGCCTAACGAAAACGACCATGCTGGCTGGGAAGTTCCCCTTCTTGTTACTGGGGAGACAGCCAGGGTGGTGAGGAAGAGGGGCCTGAACCCCGAGCCCCATCCCTGGCTAGGGAAAGCCGCCTGATAGTTTTATTCCAAGTTTCCCTGACACCATCTCTCACCCCTGGGAGCACATTTGTCGTCCAAGGGGTGGGGAGAGGCGTGGGGTCTCACCGTGCTTGCACAGTACCTACTGGTGGTTGGAGCAGGGCAGAGGCGAGAGAGGGACCGGGGATGCGTTTGTGTGCAAGGATCCCTTGAACAATTCAGCACCCCCACACACACACAGTGTTCATACCATGGCACATGCATGAGCATGTGTGGAGATGGCGTGGGGAGAGGGGACCTGGCTTCAGGGCCTCTCCCAGCCACTAGCAGCTCTCTGTGGGGTGAGTGATAATAATAAGGTGGTAATGTGCCGATCAGAGCAGAACACACATGCCAGGCGGGGAGCCTGAAAATGGGGGGTTCTGTCCTGGCTCTGACCGCCAGCTGCAAAGTGCTGGGGAAAGGCCCTTGTAGGTAGGACAGGTGGGCTAGTGAGGAGTGGGGGAGGGCGGGAGACATGCTTAGCCCAGGGCCCAGCCTGTGACAGGCATGTGTTCACGTTGGTATAATTTCCTTTTCTTTGCTCTAGGACTCCATGTGTTTTTAAATTGCAAAAGGAATAATGTAGTAACAGTTCAATCAATGCAGAGTTGTATGAACCAAAAAAATGGCACCGGAGGAAACCAATACGAAGCCCTGTGGGTTAGCCCAGTGTGTGCTGTGTATCTGCACGTACACACGTATACATCTCTGTATTGTGTGTAGTAGCTCTCAATTACCTGATGATAAATCATGTAAACTCATATATGGCTTTTCTCCCTTTACAAATCTAGAACCACACTGACTCAACGAACAGTTATTGAGTACTAACTCAATGCCAGGGGCTGTCCCTGATGCTTTTCCTGCATTCATTTATTGAAACCTTGTAGCACATAGTCCTCAAAACAACCCTGTGAAATAGGAATCAGCCCCAGTTTATAGAGCAGGGACCTGAGGCACAGGTAAATGACTTGCCACAGGTCACCGAGTGGCACAGCAGGGTTCCGGGCCTGCGGTTGGTGCCAGAGCCTGTGACCCAGCCCGCCGTGTAAAGCTGCTCTCAGCATCTGGTTTCTTACAACTCTGTTGTTGTTACTGTTTTCCCCCCAATCCCGTATTCTGGCCAGCCTGTCGTCGTAACAGGTGCCCCTTCTTTGCCAAGACGGCAAAATGCAGGTATTAATCACCGACTGCCCGCTTCCGTAGGATCTGGGGAGATCCTGAACGACACGCTGGAGGGAGTTCACACTGTGGGCGGCCCCGTTACAGACGCTGGCTCGGGGGACGGGGCCTTTCTTCACGTCAGTGGAGAGGTGAGTGAGAGGGGAATTGCATTTGCTGAGTCAGCAGTAAACGTGTTTGCCTCTTTCAGACCTGATGGCCACTTGAATTGGCCACTGCAGAGACCACGAGGGTTTTGGTTAAATGTAGTGGAGACGGCCTCCGTCCAGTTGGTACAGAGGAGGCAGCAGTCCTAAGGCACCAGAGGCTCCCCAGGGACAGGCCGGGACAGGAGGCGGAGGTGCAGCACAAGCTGGTCCTCACCTCCCCCGGGATGTGACTGCTGGGTCCTCCCTGTGGTCCCTGCCGCCCTCCTGCTGACCTGTGGCCACGCACTGCAAGGAGCTCCGCTCTATTGGCTTTTATACCCGCAAAGCCAGTGTTTAAATGCCGGATACAGGCCCGTGCCCACTCCAAGCCCAAGCCAGGCTGTTTTCCTCACGACGGCCTCTGCTGAAGTCCCACAGTGTCATCGCGTCCTTCCCACCACCCTGGGATGAAAGCTCAGACACCTCTCACATGCTCCTACTCACTACCTGCTTAACAGTCTATGTTCACAGGATTTTCCAAGCCCAGTCCAGCCTAATAGCAAAAATTTAGTCCCTGTGTTTCCCAAATTCTGAGGGCTACCTATCCCGCTCACCAAATGGTTTGCAGTGAGGAGAGAGGGAGGAGAAAGCCACGGCACGGCGAGGAATCCTCTCTCCCAAGATGAATTCTTTTCTTCTTCGTACATCGATCAGACGCAGGTGCTGGGCACATCCCGCCTCGGGGGACCGGTGGTCTTACCCCGTCTTTTAGCGCGTGGAAGGTGTCTGGTGCCTGTGGCATTGTACTTAATTGTACAATTAATTAGTTCATTGTACTTAACTGTAAAGCCCTGTGGGACTTCAGCTGAAGTCAAGTCCAACAGAGTCTCGTTTTAAAATCTGTGACATCATCTTTTCTCTGGGGTTTTTGTTTGTTTGTCTGTTTTGTTTTTGTTTGTTTGTTTGGATAGTAATTCTGCAAGGACTTAATATGTTCTAGAGAGAAGGGTTTAGGAAACCCTTAATATGTTCTAGAGAGAAGGGTTTAGGAAACCCTTAATATGTTCTAGAGAGAATAAGTTTAGGAAAAGCTCCACTTTTTACCTATCTTCTTTATAGGTTCGAGAAGTTCTGCAGCAAGGAAGCCTAACTTTGATCAGCTTAGTGGTTTTACTATCCAGGAGAACTACTTTTTGCAAAACAAAACACCCCCAAAATAATAAAATAAAATAAATTTTTTTAAAAAAAACCCAAAACAGAACAAAGGAAGCTTGAGAAACCGAGATAAAACATTTCGGTGGCACCTGCCGCTGGACCTGCTGTTTCCATTTCCTGTATCTGCTCTGTCACCTGCTCTGTCACCTTCAGAGGTTACATATTGGCCAAGAAAACGAAGTCACAGGGAAAGAGAGGGAGCGGGTGTCTGGTCTGGAAAACGCTGAGGAGCATGGCGCCCTGGCTTGCAGGTCTGAAGCACCGTCACGGGCAGAGACATTCTCCTTGTGTTCATGGCTTCGCAGTGGAACATACTGGAAGTCACAGGGAGGCAGATGTGTCCAGATAGAAGTATCTAGAGCTGCAGCAGGCTGACTCAGGAGGCAGTGCTCTCTTGGTCACTAGTGCCTGCAAATAGGAGACAGAGGTGCCTGGCAGTCTCTCCTGTCCCTGGGATTCTGTGATTTGGGGACTGTCCTGGAGCTGGGGTAAAGTCACAGGTAAGAAAGTGCTTTGAGGGGAAAGAAGTTCCAGAAATGCAAGATGATAGAAAGGTGTGGGCGGTCTCTTATCTCCAGCCACAGGCACACGGGTGAGGACCACGGCCCGATGACGCTGTCTGTCACGATGCCTCTGTTTCAGGGTTCACCTACTGAAGGAGCTTTGGCAGCAACAGCAGCAGCTGGGGAGGCCGAGGGGACCGTCAGCACTGGTGGGGAAGCAGGAGCCAGCAACGTGCCCACTGAGGGGCTGACCCTCTCCATGTCCACCAAGGACCCCGGGGAAGGGGTCACTCCAGTAAGAAGCTCGGAGTGCATGCTCCATTGCCTGTCTTCAGGGGACGGTGGGCGTCTCAGGCGGGGGTAGTCACTGGGCTTCTGCCTCTGTCTGCAGAAGGCAGAGTGTTAGCTTTGTGGGGCCAAGTGCAAGCAGACACTGATGTGGAGGCTGAGGTGTCTGTTGACTCATTCAGCAGGTATTAGTGGGGTGCTGCGCTGTGCTGGGCCCCAGCTAGCTAGAATAAACGGGTTCCCGGGGACAGAAGGTAAGAGGTGTGGTAGAAGCACAAAAGAGAGGGCCAGAGGCTGGACACGGGCCCAGGGAGCCTTCCCCAGGAAAGGGTGCTGCAGGTGAGACCGGGGATGCTTAGCAGTGACCTAGCAGGTGGGAGTGAGACAGGCGTCCGGCAGGTGGGCCAGCGGGGGCGAAGGCCTGGAGGCACCGACATGAGCACACCACGGCCTGAAGAAGGACAGCCGCCTGCCTGCAGGCTCGGGCACCAGTGAGCAGAGGTGGGGACATGGGGCTGCAGAGGACCCTGAGACCCAGGAAGCCGTGGAAAGGGGCCTGAGAGTGTCCGACAGGAACGGGGGTCACCGAGGGGTACTGAAGAAGGAAGTGACATAGTCAGAGTAGGCCTGAGAAAGGTCCGCTGACCCTGAGGGGACGAAGGATGGGGGAGCCCGCCCAGAGGGGCCCGCCCAGGAGCAGGCAGCACTTCAAAGGCTGCGTCTCGGCCCGGCCAGGGCGGTGTTGCTCGCTCTGGGTTTGCTTAACAGTGTCAGATCCCGGCAAGGTCCCCGGTGAGTATAGGCTAGGAACCCACTGAATCTGTCCCCATGGCTGTGGGTGACCTTCGGGCGGGCAGTTTGGGGATGGGGTGGGGGTGGAAGGCAGAGGCAGTGAGCTAGGTGAGGGGGTGCTCCGTGAGGCCAGCCAACCCCTTCCGCAGGGCAGCTGTGCACCCCCGGGGCCAGGTTTCATCTCCGCACCACGCCGTGGGAAGCCCCCCTCTCAGGGGCTGCGGTGAGCGCCGGGTGAGTGGGGTGAACACACAGGCGGCACACTGGCCCCGGCGCTCACAGCCGGTGCTGTGCTGCACCCTGCGTCCAGGTCTCTGTGTGGCCGCCCCAGTCAGTGCAGCGGTAGAAGGTGCAAGTGCTTTGACGGTGAGGGAGAGGCCCCGCTACCCGCCCCCTCCAGCCGCAGCGTGGTGGACACGGCCATGGCTCCTCGTGATGTCCTTTTGTTATTCAGGGTCCAGTTGCTGAAGAAGGTTCTGCAGCAATAGCAACAGGGGAAGCCGAGATGCCCACCAGCAGCGACTGGGACGCAGAAGCTGGCAGCGCGCCCACCAGGGGACAGGCTGTCTTCGTGTCCACCCAGGACCCGGGGGAAGGGGTCACTCTGGTAAGGGGTGTAAAGTGCTGGAAGGTTGAGGTCATGCCTGGGAGCAGCCCCTGGCCTTCTCAGAGGGCTGAATGGAGCAGGGGCACCTCCTTGACCAACTCCCTCCTGGTGAGCGTGTGGTGAAGCCCCTACAGGCCCGTGGGGAGTCAGCCCTCACTGCGGCGGTGGGCCGGTCAGAGACGTGGGGCTGAGTCGGGGCCCACCACCCCCACCCACCACCCCCACCAGCAGGGCTCAGGGCCAGGGAAGAGGTGTGCTGGGCTGAGTGGAATTGGTGACAGAGGGCTCAGCCATGGCCTGCTCTGGAGCGTGAGCACAGGCTGTCAGAGGGCAGTGGAGGGTCAAGGTTGGCATGGTCAGGCCTTCTCAACCCCTGAGGTGGCATGGAGATACGGTTCCCAGCTTCTGAAGGCAAGACACAAACATTCTGGGGTGCTTGGCAAGTCTGTCCCTGTAATGTCACTATGATGGGTGTCGTGCAAGTTCTTCAAGCTCAGCATATTTGAACCTGGACGCCTAATTGCTGCTCTTCCTGGGGCCCCACCTCGAGTGAATGGGACCATCCTCCCCAGCCCTGACTCAGGACTCTCTTCCCTCTTCCTTCCTTCCCAGGTCCCAGCCAGCACCCGGTCGTGTTGATTTTTCTACCTAAACACGTGGGGGACCCGCCCCCTTCTATCTTTCTCCAGGGCCAGCGCCCTGGACTGAGCCAGCCCGTCCCCAGCCCAGGCACTGGCTGAGGCCCCTGCCTGGCCGCCCCTGTCCCCCGACCCCTCCTGGTGGGAACAGCCCTCGTGCAGACCCGGTTCCCCCACCTGCTACGAGGCTCCCAGGGTCAGGCCTGGCCAGCCTCGCTGACCCCCTTTGGGTTTCTTGCATGTGCCTCTTCGTGGCTCAGAATCTTCCCATCCTCTGTCCGCTCTGCCCGGAACCCTTTCCTGCCCCTTTGCCCTGCTCAGCCCCTGCTTACCCTTCAGAGTTCAGCTCCAACAACCACTTTCTAATCTGGGAGGCGCCAGCCCAGACCCCGAAGGCTCCCCACAGACGCATTCATGGTACCCCGATCTCCTTGGAAGGCCCCATCGTAACTGCAGTTAACGGTGACCTTGGTGAATAGTTCATGTCTGACTCCGCCGGCTCTGCAGGCTCGGGAGGCAGGCATCGTGTGCGTACACTCGTACGCCTGCGAATGGTGGGTGCTCATTGGCTATTCGCTGAGTGAATGAGCAGAGGGAGGCCGTCAGCCTGTCACCTATTGATACCACTGGCCTTTGAGGTCATTCCACACATTGGCTCCCAGCAACTCGCCTCTGGCCGAACGTCTGTCCGGGGAAACTCGGCACTGGGGAGCCTGCGCCCTGACCAGCGGACAGCGCTCCAGGCCACTGGGCAGTTCCAGCAATTATTTTAATGAGCCAAGTGGTCGCTCCCACTTACTTTCCTGCTGCTTCTCCTTCATTGCTCATGAGTCAGCCTTCATTCCCCTCCTCCCCACACTTCTTTAAAGGCAAAGCCCTTGCACAGGGTGAGGAAACTGGGCACCAGGTCCCAGTTCTACCGAGTCTTGACCCAGGAGAGACTAGAATTTGGCCAGCAGAGCTGTCTGGAAGCACAAGGGCCCTTGTGCAGAGGTGGGGAGTGCCCGGTTCCCGAAGATGTACAGAGGGGCTCCTGGGGGTGCAGGTGATGGCCTGAGAGGTCTCAGATGAGCGAGGGAAGGGGACTTGTGGCCACGCCAGTTATCCGATGGCCCTAGCAGTCTCCTCTCCACAGCCACACACCCATCACCCAGGGGTGTGGACGAAGTGGCACGGTCCTTCACCCCAGTTTCTTTTCAGGGTCCTGTTAGTGAAGGAAGTTTGACAGCTGCTACAGGAGTGCCCCTCAGCACTTTCGAGGCAGAGGAAACCAGCGGGGTCCCCACCAGCAGCCTGGCTCCTCTCACACCCACAGAAGCCCCCGAGCAAGCGGTCACTTCTGTAAGCATCTTCTAGCATTTTCTCTGGCTTGGTGGCCAGGCTTTCCTAGAGGCAAAGGTGCATTTAGCTTGTTAGAGTGCCCTTGTGGGGGTGGGGGTGGCACCAGCTGCAAGGAGGCAGGATGCTCTGGGGGAGTATGACAGAGGGGTCAGGGGAGCAGGCTTTTGTCCAACCCTGCTGCCTCCCAGCTTTGTCCAAGAACTCTATTGGAGAGCATGACCCAAAGTCCTAAAGAGTTGCTGAGGGGACGGGGCAGTGAGCACCCCATTATTGGGAGGGGGGCTTAGAGGAGATGCGTATCTCAGGAGATTACAAGTCTGTGCTTCTGTGAATGTGTTGGGGGGTAATGACAGCTGTAGGTGAGAAAGCGTTTTTGAAATTGGGCTAGCGTCACAGGAATGACAGTCACCCAAACTCGCTGGCAGGCAGCCGTGTGCACGCTGGGCCGCGGGTGAGGTGACGTGATTCCTCGTGTTGGTTTTGCTTTCAGTGTTCTGGCGACGAAGAAGACTTAGCAGCAGCCACCACCGAGGAGCCCCTTGCCGTGTCTGGGGCGGAGGCGTCGGGCAGTGCGCCCCCTGAGGGGCCCCCACTCGCTATCCCCACTGTGGCTCCTGAAAGAGCAGTCAGTCCCAGCACTCCGGTAAGTGGCGAGGAGAAGCGGAGATGTGACTCGGCCACAGACGCCGGGCAGAAAGGCTCAGGTCCCGGCAGGGGCCTGCTCCCGGCTTTCTCAGAGCTTTCATTTTGGTTTGCCATGGGCCCACTTTGGGCATTCGTGGGGCCTCCCGCTTGGGGACACAGGAGGAAGCTGCAGTTTGTAGAGGAAAAAGCACGAGGTAAAAAATCTAGGGCACCTGGCTTTGGGCCCCAAATGGCCCTCAAATGGGAACGAGAACTTTCGGACACGCAGAGCTGACCGAAGATGCAAAGCCCTTCGTCAGATGTCGGGGGATTCTCATCCTGCGGGGGGGACGCCTGTAAACTTGGCAGGGACTGCGGAGGGCAGGAAAGCATCGAAGGTGTGTGTGTGTGTCGGGGGGTGGGGACCTTCCAGTCCCCCCCAAATGAGTTGCTGTGATCCCGGGCTGCACCTGGGCAGCCTCACGCAAAGCCCTTCATTTCCTGTCCGTAAAAGAGGTGAAGCTAACCATGCTTCACCTCCTGCCACCATGTGTTTGGGAGCAAAGTCGGGGGGCAGAGGAGTCGGGCGGCGCCCCCATCTACAGCTGAGTTCCGCCCTCTTTTCTCTTTTTTGCCATTGATTGGTTGAAGAACCTGGGTCAGTTGTCCTTAGATCCTTGGTGTTTTCTGCTTGAGAAGCTGGCGTTGGTGAGGGGGCGGCGAGGCCAGCTACGCCGGTGCGAGTGTACAGACACATATTAACTTCCCTAAAAATCCAGAAACTTCTGTTCTACGAATCCATCCTAAGGGAGATAATCTAATATGTAAAGAGGCTTTGTGTACAGGTATTTTAATCTGTGTTGTCCATAATAGAAAAAAGAAATTGGACACACTTTAAGTAGCCAAAAACACGGGGTTAATTGAATAAAAGTGTATTCAAATAATGAAACATATGCAGCTATTAAAATTATACTGATTAGGGGAATTTAATGATGGGGGGGAAATACCATGCAATGTTAAGTGGAAAAAGCTGGTTATACACTTGAGCATATTGTGTGGTCCTGCCTGTTTAAAAACACGCGCATGCCAAACCCTGGAAGCAAATACCCTCCTAAACGCTAGCAGTTGTCTCAAAGCGACCTGGGAGCTGTGAGGTTCCTGACGCGTTTTGGTGTGTTCACCATCCCCCTCTGGCTTTTACAAGGGGACTTTTCACAGGCTCTAAGAAGCGACAGAGGTGTGGGTGGGGGCGGGGGGTGCTGTGGGTGAGAGTGGAGGGAGAAAGGGAGGAAAGAAGACACCCCCCACCCCCCGAGTGTCAGGAGCCTGTGATGAATGAAAATGGATGCCCTGATTCCTGAGCAAGTGGTTTAAAAGCACAAGGACAGTCAAGAGAGCATCCACTCTGGGATGTCTTTAGGATCATTTTCAATCTGAGTCATCCAATGCTCTACTGAAAGCGGCATCCAGGTCTGGCTCTGCCACATAACTGTGACAAAGTCCTCTCTCTGCTCACAGATAAAGTGAGCATTGTAGCGCATACCTCTTGGGTTATTATGAGGATTAAATGAATTAATACATGGAGAACTTTACCTAGCTCTTAGTACATGTTCAATAAATTAGGTATGTAGAATTATTTTGCAGAGGAGGCCCAGAGAGGGTTAAGGGTTTGCTCAAGGTCACACAGCTCCCAGGAGTCGAGTAGGGATGAGAGTCTTGGTGTCCGGGCTTTCTACTTTTGTGTCCTGCGCTGTCTACAGCCACCTGTCTTCAGACATGATCCAGAAGTTGAGCAGCAAATCCCACGGTGGTGCCAGTGAGGTCACTCCATTTCTGCAGCCTTCCCACTCGTCACTGGCAAATAATTACTGAGAGCCTATTGTCAGCTGGGTGCAGGTGACGCAGCAGCAGCCAGATGGTAGATACTTGAAGGGAGCCGTGGAAATTTCCTTTTTGTTCTTTGGAGAACCATTCAACGAGTGTGCATTGAGTGCCTTCTTGGTGCCAGATCTCATGCTGCACACTGGCACCCAGAGGTGTGTCAGGATCGGGCCGGTCCTGGAGGAGTCCCAGTCTAGAGGGGCAGACAGACGCACAGAACCGAGTTTCAAGTCAGGTGGCCCTGGCACCAACCGAGACCTCAGCAGAAGCGGCAGAGATGAGCTTGGTCTGAGAATGGGGTGGGGAGCCCTTCGTGGAATGGGGCCTTCGAGGATGCGTAGGGACTAGAGAGGCAGGAGAGTAGGCTGAGGGAAAGACGTGACAGAGTCGTGTGTTTGAGGGTGGGCCTCACATTGGCTGCCCAGCTGGGCGGCGGCAAGCCCCGAGGGTAGCTGTAGAGGAGAGGCGGGGAACAGGCCGGCAGGACAGGTGGCCCCAGACATGAAGAGAGCTGCGGCACGTGGGGAAACGTTCGGCGACATGGCCGTCCTTGGACAGTAGCAGTGGAATCCAAGTTTCTAGAATTTCTTCTCTCTGCAGGTGGGAGCAGGGGCTGAGGGCTCCGGCCTGGCCTGGGGCGCGGACTTCGGCTCTGGCTCTGGTGACCTGGTGCGCAGTGAGGAGCTGTTAAGAGTGAGTGTGAAGGGTGAAGCGGCCTGGTGTCTGGGAGGGCCTTCACGTCACCTGGGGGGACACGCCGGAGGAAACCCGATTGGTCCCCGCCCATAACTGTTGAGACTGATGGTGGGCTCCTGGGAGTTCATTATACTTTTCCCTCTGTGATTGTATGTCTTTGCATATATTTTCCACGTTGGTCAGTTCTGTTCTGTTTTAAATGCGTATTAGCCTAAGCTGATATCCACTTCGCCACTTGCTTCCTCTCCCAGGCAGCCTTCTCCGTCAGGCTCGTCCTTGACCTTTACCTCTACAAATTGGCTTCTGCCTCCCACCCCCACCCATTACAGAGACCTGCTGGCCTCTTTTTCAGGTAGCATTTCACACTCTGGCTTCCAGACCCTTCTTGAAATCCTACCCACCCTGAAGCGACCCCCCCCCCACTTACCTCTCCACACCACACCTTTCTCTGGTGCCTCTTGCTTCTCTGGCCTCCTGCCCAAGGTGCCCCCCACCTCCACCGTCTCCTGTCTCTAAATTGCCCCCCAGGGAGCACCCGCTTCTCCAGCTGCAGCTGGCACCTCTATCCCAGGCCCCCAACCTCATCTCCTGCCCTTCTTCTGAGCCCCTATGCTGAATCCCCTCACAGAAGCTCCGCTCAGCAGCCCCTCTGACAGGGTTAGAAAGGTTTAGGATTCAGACAAGGGGCTTGCAGGCTGATGGGATTGGGCAACCCCTCCCGAGGCTGAAGAGATTAGCACATTGCAGAAAGCTTTTTAACAACACTGGTTAACACAACAGGCAGGACCTCTCAATTAATCAAAAAAATGAAATCAACCAGAGCACCTCTGAGAATCCCAAGGAATTGGATTATTGTATATATACATACATCTATGGAGGGAACATGATCTAATGGTTTCAAAAAGACCTGGATTGAAATCCCACCTCTTCCACTAATTAGCTGTATGTGTGTGAGCTCGTCAACAGGTCGCATCATCTCACTGAGCCTCAGTTTCCCCATCTGCTAAGTGGAAGCACCAGCCTCTGCTTGTTGGGTTGTTATAAGCAATGGAGAAAATAGATGGAACATATAAGCTCAGTATATATTTATATCCTCCCCTGTTGTTTCTTAACAGAGTGTCTATTTTTTTAGGGTCCCCCCGGACCTCCGGGCCCACCTGGCTTACCTGGGATTCCAGGAACACCAGGAACAGATGTTTTCACGGGACCCCCTGGACCTCCTGGAGAGGATGGAGCCAGTGGTGAACCTGGGCCCCCGGTGAGCCTCATCTCCGGCTCTGTGGCCTCGGGGCTCCCTTCAGCCAGGGAGGAGCGTGCAGACTGCGGACCCCAGCACTGTCCAAGCTCCCAGCAGGGAGCAGCAGCTAGCTAATGTTTGTAAACAGAAGTCCTCCTCAGCCGAGTCATCGCCAGAACTCATAAGAAGCAGCAGCCAAGAAAAACATCGTCCTACACATTGTTTGGCTGCTCTGTCTTAGTCCCTATGGGAAATTCAGACTCATGTGGGATCTGGGAAGCAAGGACACCAGTGCTGGGCCTGGGGTGGGAGCCCCTCGGAGACCCTCTGGTGCAACCCTGCCCCTGACTCCCCCACAGAAGAGGAGGGACACTCGTCCACAGGTGCTTGGCCTCCACAGGGGCCCAGGACTGGCATTCTGCCATGGGCCTGGCACAGGGATCTGGACTCACCAGCCTCACCTTTTGGGTCCTCCCAGCCCTGGGCTCCTACTCCAGGAAGGGTTTATATTTGGTGCTTATCGAGGATGTTGTGAGCTGATTGTCACTGATGTTCCCCAGGGCCCAGAGGGACAGCCTGGACTTGAGGGAGCCTCCGGCCTTCCCGGGATGAAAGGGGAGAAGGTACGTGGAAGGGGGCAGGGGTCCAACGCAGGGGGGCCCCGGGCCCACACTGCCTCTTCCTGACCTCTAGACCTGACCTTGCCTCTTCTGTGAATGACCCTCTCTAACCCCTCCTGGTCCTCCGTGCTGGACATCCCCAACCCAGGAGTCTTTCTGCCCAAACCTGAGCGGAGCATTGTCCCTGCCCACACCTGCAAGTCCTCAGCTTCCGTGAATGCTGCCGCCACCCACCCAGTTACCTGGACTCAGAAACCGAGTCTTTTCGAACTCCTCCTGCCTCTCGCTTTCTTGCCGTGACCTGTCTGTTGCCAGGGCTGGCCAATCTGATGTCCACGTCTCTCACCTCTCTGTCCACCCTGGTCCGACGTTCATCTCTCCTCACCTATGCCCCACTGTCCCACCCACCATGCAGCCTCCACCCGCCTGCCCAGGCCATCTTTCTAGAGCAGGCTCTTGTCGGTCCTGACCTCTTCTCGGGCTCCCCACTGCCTGCAGGACAAACCCCGGCTGCGCGCGGACCCTCACAGGCCTCCCAGAGCTGCTCTCGAGCTCGTCTCACATCGAGCCCTCAGGTGACCTCTGGGCCGGCCGGCCCTATGGAATGCTCTGGGCGCTCTTCTTCCACAACCACCTGGCCTCGACACCTGGTTTTCTCTCTGTCTCAGATGTCCTTTCCTTTTTCTCATTCTCCAGGGCCCGGTTCACATCAATCTTCTGGGAAGCTCTCCCAGACTCCCTAGGAGCAGAAAGCACGCCTCCTTCCTCCACTTCCCATTTGTTCTGCTAGGACCCAGCTTAGCCAATGACACCAAAGCTGTTAGCTTACCTGCCTGCCCCCCACCCCTGCCCTGACAAACACAGAGCATCGGCACTGTCTGTGCATCCTTAGAACTTAGCACAGACTCTGTAGGCCTTGGATGGGTGAATGCAGCTTCTCTTCAGAGCCATTTTAATCTGATATATAGTTGGACATATAGTCAGCCTAGTCTTGCTGGGCTAAATTCAAGGTTTCAGTAGGCTGACCATAGGTACCGTTTGGAATGGGACGGTATCATTGTTTTCTGTTCTATTTCAAATGGCACGCCTGGCCGGCCTATCCATTTCCGGAGTCTTACACGCCTTCACTCTTCGTTCTCTGTAAGCCTGTCTTGTCTCCTGTCTGGAAGCCCCCTGGTGGTGCCGTGGGGGTGGGGTTCCCAGCCTGGTTGATGAGAGAAGCCATGCCCCACCAAGGTGGGCAGTAGGGATAAGGTCAGTCTCCTAGTGAGGCCGCCTTGCATTTCCCTGGGGCCCCTCCCCACTGGACGGGCAGTGGGCCCTTCCGTGTACACCACCCGGGTGAAGTCGTGGAGACTTGCTAGACACCACCGTCCTCACTGAACGGCATTGCCAGTGTCCATCAGCGTTCACGTGGGTTTATTTTCATTGAAACAGTAACTGGATTATCATGGAAAGCGCATTTCTTAGGAAAACGAAGAAACAATTGTCAGGCTTTCTAGAACTCATTGTATATGTACCAGCTATTTCATAAGCAACTGAATGTTGTAGGAAACATCACAGACCTGCACTCAGCTTCCCTGTTCTTACTAGCTTCACCCCACCCACCTCCACTCACCCCTCCCACACTTGTCTGACTCTTAAAAATACACCCACACCCACATCCGCACGCAAACATCCACGCAGGCAGTCTGCAGCTGCTCAGAGGAGCAGCCGCACGGAGCCGCGGCTTGCCCAGAGTGATTGTTGGAGCCAAATCACATGTTTCCCCTGCAATTTGCTAGGAGTCCTCATTGCACTGTGTGTCTATGATGCTTTCTGGTCAAGTAAACGCAGAAGCAGACTCTGAAAGGACTTGGACATTTGCACGTGGAGAGCTCAAGGGCAACTTTCCACATGACATTTACCAAAAAGAGAGAAAAAAAAAAAAGTAAACCAAGGAGCATGGTTTGTCTGTAAAATAACAAAACTGTGCTAATGCAAAGGAAACTCTCAGGGATATAACACCGCATCAGACCCACTGATAGATTTGATCCTGGACTCCACGCCACAATGTAGTTGCTCAGCTCACACACCTCCAGTGACAAGGGACTCGTTCCCTGTGTAGGCAGTGCCTTCCACGGGAGCATGGACACTTGCAGGGAGGTCGTTCTTCATGCTCCGAGGAGGCCGGCCTCTCTTCTCACTTGCAGGGCGCAGGGACCAGTCTAGGCAGGTGTCTGAATGGCGGCTCCACACCCCCGGCCCCCCACAGAGTAAGGTCCAGTTTATTCGCCTGGAAAAAAGTATATTGTTCTATCTAATCATCATTTTCAAATGTGAGATTGTCACCAAAATGTGGGTGGTCATTAAGAATTTATCAAATAGGTCATTCTGTGTTGAGTTCCATGATAGAAACATTCCTTAATTTATTATTCCCAAATGAAGATGAGCAGCTGACTCGGAGAGCGTTAGCCCATGAAGGAAGAGGTGAAGAGCAGCTTGCTTTCCCAGCTGTGGACGTGCCTCCAGGAGGGGTGCTCAGGACCTTGCTGATGATGGACCCCCGGAAAATTCCTTCTGCTTTTTACCCTGCAGATTCTGCCATCTAGTTCTCTAGCACATAGCTGGGATTCTCCATTGTCATTCTTTTCCTTCTTTCTCAATCTGAATCACTCATTGTCTTCTTCAGTCTTTTTAAAGGTCCCAGGACGTCCAGGTAGAAAAGAATTTGTACATTGAAATTTTCTTCAGTGCTCAGAATTCTGAAGAATATTCCACTCCTAATAACTGGCTGTGAGTGATCTCACGGACAGGCCGAAATGTTGTTGTTTGCATTGTAAAACCAGCTTCTGTCTTTCTGTGGTATGTAAAAGCAACGCAAATAAATCATCACTACCTTCCCTTTCTCCAAGTACTCCCAGCTGGGCTGTGAGCAATCTCTAAAGCCCCTGTAGTAGAGCGCAGGGGACTGGAAAACCTGAGCCTGGAGCCGCTCTTAAGTAGTACGACCCAGTTGTTCTTCTGCCAGAGCTTACAACTGTCAGTGTCAATTGTACATTCTAACTTGGCCTGATTTCCTATTTTAGATCTTTCATCATCAGATGCATTTAGTACAATAAAACCAAATAAACTAGAGTCAGTTGTAACTCTAACACATTGAAGTTATCAGTATAACGAACACCATGAGCAAAACCAATAGATCCCAATAAGCAATAAATTCTGCAGTCTTGGAAGCCCCAACAGGAAACATATTTGTTAGGTTTTTTTGACGTTGCTGTATGGTGAAGTCTAATAATGTCCTTAGCCAATCCAGTTACCGTAAGAAACCAAAGTGTCTGATGAATTCGAAACCGTGATGGCCGCTCTCGGTTCTCTCACAGAGTTTCGGTTGTAGGACTGATCTCTGCATACTTCCTCATCACAACCAGCCTCATCTCTGCTGGCTGGAACTCCAAGATAATGCATGGCCTCTGCACTGGGGAGCGAAGCACAACCCCCACTCCACTGTTCCAGGAGGATGGGGTCTTTGCTGACCCTTTTAATTGAGGCTCCCACTTTCCGCTCTGCTTCTTTGTGTAAATGCCAGGAAGAGGAGCTTTTCCATCCCCACGCTGAGCTGATCGTATTCCACAATGGTAGCCACCAAATCTGGGAGCCCGGGGAATGGGCCCAAATCCTGTCTCTTCACACACAGGCTGTCTGTAGCCTGATTTTTTTTCCCCATAGTTCTCTCTTCAGGTGTGTCTCTTCTGTTATTCAGCCCTCCTGAGGAATTCTTCCTTCCAACCGTTGTATATTTATTTCTAAGATCTCTAATGGATTCTCTTCCATAACCAGAGTTCTTACTTTATAACCGTTGGCTTCACGGCTGTAGTATCTAGCCTCCCTCTTCTCCCCGAGAATATACGTTGTATACTTAAAGTCCTGGTTGTTTTGCATTCCTAACGCTGTTTCCTCGGCCGTGCATTCTACGGTCAACATTGTTTTCTGTCTTTCGAAGCGTTGCCTTCCTTCAGGTGTGCAGTGTTTCTTGCTTGCATGTTTGCTTTCAAAATTGGAATCCCTTTTTGGTCTATTTTCTGTGTGTGTTTTACAGATTGTTGGGGAGTTGGGCAGTAGCTACTTCTGGGGCATCTAGGTTTCAGGAAGGAGATGGAGGGAGTAGGATGTGCCATGAGGCAGGCACCCCAACAGCTGATCTTAAGAGTTTGGGGTACACCTGGTGCTCCCAGTGTTCCCTAGCCCTTGGGGCTCTGGCCAATCAGATTGCTCCAGGAAAGGACTCTTACTGTTCTTGTACCAGCAGTGGGCATGGGAGGTGAGGGGAGATAGTCAGGGCTCCCGAATTTCCTCCTGTCTCCCTGTCAGAGCCACACCCTGCCCCTGGCTTCCACCACCACTTTGCCTGATCCTTTTCTCCCCTGGTGTAAGAAAGGGAATCTAGCCCGGGCAGGAGGGACGGAGGAGGGGCACAGCGTGCATAGATGGCGGCTACATCATAACCGGCCACCAGGGCCTGCGGTGTGGCTGCGCCATTGCTGGCTCCCTCTCTGCGTGTGCTTTTGAGGCTTCCTCAGGATTTCTCCAGCTGGAGGCCCCCAACTTACCACTCCTGCCCACCAGCCCCCCGTTGGTCCTCCCCGGGCTCAGAGCTCACAACTGGCTCCTTTCTGTGGGACCCACCTCTCACCCCTGGGAAACCTGCTTTAGTATGACACCCCACTCCCCACATGCCATTCCAGGGTCACTCTAGCCAGTTTGTGGTCCTTAAATGTTTTTCCAGAAGAGAGCCAATCATCATTCCACACATCTCTACAAGTACAGCACATGCGCATCAGGTCCTAAAGGCCCTTCTTTGGCTTGGAGGAGGAGAAGAAGCCCTTTACTGCCACCGTGGGAGGGGTGGGAAACGGGGCCCTCCCCAGGGCCATTCTTCCTCTGCGATCTCCCACGGCTAATCTGCAGCTTCTTTTTACTCTTTAGGTACGTGATGAGCTGAACAGCAGTCGCGACCCCTTTGGGGGTCGAACGACCCTCTCACGGGGGTCACCTAAGACCATCAGAAAACACATATCAGATATTTACATTACGATTCATAACAGTAGCAACATGACAGTTATGAAGTAGCAACGAACATAATGTTATGGGGGTCACCACACCATGAGGACCTGTATTACAGGGCCGCGGCCTTAGGAAGGTTGAGAACCCCTGGACTAAGAGTTGAGAACTCGGTCCCACCGCTTGCAGCCTGACGTGCCCGGCAAGCTGACAGCTATTAATGACAATGCACTCAGCCGTGAGACAGCAGCCGAAACTGCTTCGGCGGAGCCCCACTTAAATACCCTATTCCTTAAGAGTCCACACTGCTCCATTTTCTTCTGAACATACTTAATGAGATATATATTCTTTGACTTTGTTTGTTTGTTTGTTTTTCAGGGAGCAAGAGGGCCTAATGGCTCAGTGGGTGAAAAGGTAAAAAAAAAAAAAAAAAAAAAAGACTTTTTCCTCCTTCGTCTCCTTCCTTTGGGTTTACTGCAATTGGACTGTTGGTTCAGAGTATTGAACATATATATATGAGAAACACATCTCAAAGGAACTGCTGGGGAAGGCAGAACAGCTGGAGATGGAGGGGAGTGGGTAGCCTGCCATGTCTTCTTGCTCACCTCTCCACACAAATGCACGCCAGTGAGGGCCTTAGCTTACCTCCAAGTGCAATGTCAGCTAGCCAGACAGCTGTTTCTGTGCCGTTAAGCAGTACCGACCAGAGAATTCATTAATCTAAATAAGCTCAAAAGAGGATTTTTCTGGCTCGGGTGTGTTTCGTTCCTTCAGTGAGTGAACCCAGGGCTGGTCAGTCAGCCTGTTCTCTTCCCTACAGGGTGACCCCGGCAACAGAGGCTCACCAGGCCCCCCAGGGAAAAATGGACAAATTGGCCTTCCTGGGATCATGGGACCCCCAGGGCCTCCCGGACCCCCTGGGCCCCCAGGTCCTGGATGTGAAATGGGACATGGATTTGAGGTACTTTTTGCCCTTTCTGTGGTTGAAGAATAATATGCCCTAAGGACTCTGAGAAGACCAGCAAACTGGATGAACCCTGGTCTGAGGGCAAGGCCTGTGCCGATTCCCACCAAGCCCCCGCTCCCCAAACCACACCTGGTGCAGGCAGGTACTCGGGGAACTGGATCTGAAATGTTCATTCTTCTTCTTTCCCTAGGATACCGAGGGCTCTGGAAGCATCAGGCTACTGCATGAACCCAGAATCTCTGGACCGGTAGTTTCAAGTGTAGGTTGACTTTTGAAACCTTTATTTTGTGGGGTGCCATCCTGGCTGTGCTACTTCCAATAATTCACCTTCTCTGTGCCCCCGGCTCCCAGCTGTGCAATGGGGAGACTGGGAGCTCTTTACAGCATATTTTTTTGAGGAGCAGCACAGAAATTTTGCAGCAAACCTCATGCAGGAAAGCCAGAAAATCATTTTTATCTCTCTCCTTCAAGTCCCTTACTGTCCAGCATCTCTGCTTCATTGCCTCCTTGTCACCCCACTCACTACAGAAACTTTGACCCTTTTCAAAACCTCCTGCGGCACCTAGCCCCAGGGAGGTGGGAGGTGTTATCCATCTTCTGCTGTGACACTTGCTCTCAAGAGGACCAACCCCCAGGATCTCATTAGCTTTGTCAAGTGGGACCCAGCACTGAGCAGTCAGTCCAGGAGAAGCAGAGCCTCGCAGACAAGAGCAGCACAGCCTCCTCCGTGACTGACTGGAAGACCTTCCCCATCCCCCCAGATGCAGAGGGCTCTGAGATTCAAGGTCAAGAGGGCACTGACCCTGTGCTGGGAGAGGGCCTCTGGTCTCCTTGTTTGCTGTGGGGTGTTCTTCTGACTTTGTAAAGGAAATTTGCCCCTTGTATTTTGTTCCTATTGTCCAGACATAATCCATGCCAGAGCATATGGAGAAATGGCAAGATCCAGGGATAGGGAGTGAGCAAAGCGAACAGAAGAAACCGAGGGACTTTGATTTGTTTCTTTGTTTTGCTAGGGCCCCAAAGGAGAGAAAGGAGACCTGGGACCCAAGGTGAGGTCACAGATCTGAGGTGGGTTGGGAGGACTGTCCACCCTGGTTCTGGGAGCACTATCCATGTACAATGAATTGTTTTCCTCTCCCACTGCTGTATACAGGGTGAAAGAGGGTTGGATGGAACCAGCATTGTGGGACCCCCTGGACCTAGGGGGCCCCCAGGGAGCATCAAGGTCTTGCCTAGTGTGAGTATTATCCAGGTCAGAACGTGGCTATGTATTGTCAGCTTTTGCTAAAAGGGAGAGAAGATTCTCTGCAACTTCAGGGCCTTCAGGGATCCTGGCTATGCAGGGTCACATAGCCGCGTCACACAGGTGTCAGAGTTTCCACCTGTCAGCATGCCCCACGTGTTTGTTTGTACCCAGTACCACTATTCTCTCACATGGTGCTTCCAGAACACTCTCTTCTGGTTGGCAGCATTTGCAGTCAGGAGAATGGCTGTGACAGAGCTGTAACAGAGAGGCAAAGGACCATAAGTGGGGGTACAAGAGAGGAAAGATGAAAGGGCTTTTCTGTAGCAAGTGCCTTGGAGCAGGGATTTGAAAGCCGAGGTGGATTTTACCAGGAAATCATGGCGGAAAGGACTTCCCGATTTCAGGTGGCAGGGACACTTTGAGCCAAAGCATGGAATGGAAAAGTGTGGGTGTGTCCAAGGCACGGGGAGCTGATGGGCATCCTGGGTGGAGAGTGATGGGAATGTGTAGAGAAGACGGGGCTGCAGTCTACTTAATACTAAGACATCACGTTTGTGAAAAATCATGGCCCTTCTGAGACAAATAATGTCATGTGATGGACGACAGAGAGACAGAAAGTCCCAAATAACTAGAAAAAAGATAACTGGAGTAAAAAAATAATAAACACACACACACACACACACACACACACGCATGCACATGCACGCACACACATATGTGAGGGCTGTCTGGAAAGTATCCAGCTATGTAATATGAAAAAGGCATTTAGGGCTGGATTTTTTCCGGACAGCCCTTTTGTACATGTGAGCGTGTGTGTGAGAGTGTGTGCGTGTGATTAAAAACATCAAGTGTGTATACGTATGTGGGGAAATAGACACACGCTTTGGTGGAAGTGTAAATTGTACGGCCCCTTTAGATAGCTCTTGGCCAGCTGTTAAAACTAAACATGTCCATATCCAAAAATTCCTCTGGGAAAGACGTCCGTGCTGGGTTGAGTGAAAAAAGCAAGGTGGAGAATAACACATACAGCCTGATGCCATTTATATAAAATGAGTACCTGGATGTATGGCATGGGGAATGCAGTCAATAATATTGTAGTAACTATGCATAGTGTCCAGTCATAAATGCCTCTAGATTTCCTATTACATGTCTGGAGACTTTCTGGACAGCCCTTGTACATGTTTAATCACTGTGTTGTACACCTGAAACTAATATAAACTAACATAATATTGTATGTCAACTGTAAAATAAATTGAAACAATAAAGTAACTACATGGACAGACACACAATACACACACACACCAACAACAATACTACAAGCTTTCTGTGGATATAGATAGATAGATAGATAGATAGATAGACATATATATAAATTTTAAATAGATACATATATATTTACAATTTTAAAGGAGAGAATGCATTCATGCATTGTGTAATTTTGAGACTGGTTGAAACGGGAAAGCAGTGAGGCAGCTCCGAGCTGTTCATAAGCAGTGAGAGGGATAGGTGTGTTGGCAGTGTGTTTCGGGGGTGATCAGTGTCTACCCGGGTTCTGCCATGCCGGGTGACTTCAGTTAGAGCCTCGCTGCCAGGAACATGGTGGAACACATGCCACCCTCTGTCTCATTGTCTGGTTCTTCTCTTTCCAGTCTTTGATCAACATCACTCATGGACTCATGAATCTCTCGGACATTCCTGAGCTCATCGGGCCTCCGGTGTGTACCCAAGCTGCCCTAGAGTGAGGTTCCTGTCCATATGCCCCTGTTGAAACTAAGTTGGGTTGGTTTGGAATCCTTCCAGCTGCTGAAGCATAGAGCTAGAATATATCAAAGGAGAGTGGAAAGAGGACTTCGCATTTCTGAGACTTTGCTATCACGTTAATTTGATCACGCAGGGAGTTTTGTCCAATGCAGTGAAAGCTTCCAGTCCCATGCATCAGAAATACGTGTAATGGAAATCAGAGAATCAAAAGTAACAAACTGATGGATGTCTGTGCAACACTTTTTACCTGCTCCTATTGACATGATCTCATTTCATAGAATGAAGTGTGGAGAGTCCTGTCCCTGTGCTAATGGGGAGGCTGGCACATGAGGAGAGGATGCGACTTGCTTCCATCTTTCTAGCCCCATTTTAGACATCAGGAACATGCAGAGATGCTACATCATTTCTGTAAGCCCACAGAGTCGGTCCTTGGTACAACAGGACCTAAGAGGAAAGAAGCTTCCTTAGCCTGTGCAATAAATCCCACTACATCTACCAGCATCTATTGGTGACAGCTAGGAAGAAAGGGGAGAGCTCTGGCCTTAGGAGCCATGGGGATCCAGCCCCATCTCTGCTGCACACCACTCTGAGCCTCTGAGTCTCTTCTCTGATAACACCTCACCAGTCTTCAGGGCAGTTTGTTAGAGGTGATGGATGTGAAACTGCTTTGCAAACCAGCACTCTGTGTAAGCCAACATGGAGATGGAGCTTTATACTTCCACAGCTGCATAGCCCAGATGTCTGCTGGGGCAACCCATTCCTGCAGTCTCCAGTAAGGTGGCCTGAACCCCCACCCTCCACACCTGGGAAAAATTCAGCACCTTTCCCAATCCTGCAGATACCTGAGAGATTCCTCTAGAGCCAGTTTCTCTTTCTGCTGAGTGACCTCTCTTGATGGGTCATTTTGCTGACACTCTGTACTGCATCTAATGGGGCTCCCTTTCCTTAATTCCTATTAAAATTGTCCAGAACACCCCAATAATGAAATCCTAATGTAAACCAGCCAATAAGCAAAAGTCAGTTCACAGAGGGGCTTGGTTTTCCCCTAACTATTGGAGATTTAGTGGGTTAGGTGCATTGCTGCTAAAGCAAAACACAACAGCCTAAAGTGGAAACTTGGCATCGCTGTTCTAAGAGTCCCTGGGCCTTGTCACCCTGCATGGCTGTGCCCTACCCCCACCCCCAGCATCCCCTTTCCTCCCCAATCCCTGTCCTTCTCTTCGGCAAAATCCAGGCCCTCAGGGGCCCCCTTCATCCCTAATGGAAGACCAAAATGGCCCTACTCGGAGGCAGTTCCCTCCCTGGGAGGCCTCCAGCCCCACCCGGCACCCTTCCGCTATTCCGCCCGTTGCACATGCGTGTATTGGATACTGAAACACTTGTTGCCGTCCGGTTATCTCTGCATTTGTTCTGCTAAACTCACACGCCTTTAATAGGTATGTGGGTGTCTGGGCAGCGGGAAGAGGCGTCTGGCCCTTGAGGAGTAAACTCTGTGTCCCAGGGCCTTTAAAATTCATGCCCCTACTGAGAGCAAAGAACTCAGTCGCACCAACATGCCCCTACTTCCACCGTCAAATACCTCAGCACGCCCTGTGGCCCCATTCCTCAGAATTTAAGAGCTTGTTTTCTGAGAGTGTTTGGCAAGGTCAAGTGCCGCACTTATGCCCACAGCGGGTTCAGATGCTGAGTGATTTCACAGAGGAGGAACCTGCCACTTACGGTACCGAGAGTTCTGGTTCCGGGCAGTGGGGGCGCTGGGTGCCTGTGTGCAGTTTCTGGCTCTGTCACTCACCAGCTGTGTGGCTCTGCCAGGTTCTTTTCCCTCCTGGATCTCGGCATCCTCTTCTGCAAAACCAGATCCTGTGTGAACAGGATTAAGCCTTTGGAAGGTGCTGGGAAGGAGTGGGCCCCTGAGGCGCAGCATTCCCGCTGGCTCTGGAAATGCCGCTCCTACATCACCTGCTTTGTCTTTCTTGTGTCTCAGGGCCCAGACGGCATGCCTGGCCTGCCAGGATTTCCAGTAAGTACCACAGTAACCACCTTGCCTCTGCACTCAGCAGCTGTGCCCACCTGGTCTCTCCACCTGGAACACCACTCCCTCCACCTGCGTGCCCAGGCTCTAGCGCCATCTTGTTCATGGAACTTTTCCTCGTTGCCCACCCCCTGGAGGAATTCTGCCCTCTGTTCAGTCCCATGGGGCTTTATTTTCAGCTCTGCTGTGGTTCTTCTCCACCTTGAATGGCAGTTAGTGTGTCCTTGTCTTATTTTCCATGGCTGCTCTGGGACCAGCTTGTGGAAGGCTGGCTCTTCCTCCTCTCTCTCTACCCCAGGGCCAGCCAGTGGTTGGCTTCCTGTGATGTGAGTGGGTCAGTCAAGCCCTTCAAGTAGATGCAGTCCAAGTAGATAATATTCTTGAAGAGAGAGGATGGTGGTGATGGAGGCTGCAGGGAGGGGAATCATAGACTAGACGCCCAGTAATTCATAGTCTGTGGGCACCACAGTGTGGGCTTTCTACCGTGGAAGTGAAAGTGCATTTCTGGGTAGCAAGTGCTCTCGTTGGGTAAGTTGCCCTTTGACCCAGAAGACAAGACAGGGACCTGTGAAAACCTAAATAGCAGTGCTGTTGAAATGCCTTTGGGGGGGCAGACACCTGGCGTTATGAGTCATTGTCAGAGATACTTTGTGTCTTTGGAAGTTGAGATGAGGTCACCTCTGACTAGCTGTGCAGAACTAGGCTCCGCAGAGGGGTGGATGGACATTCTTGCAGGGGGAAGGCATGCACCGAGGTGCAGAGGCCGTGGGGAGTGCAGAGACGGTAAGGAAAAAGGCTCATCCCTGGTGGTGCGGTGGGTGGTGAAAGATGAGGTGCTGACCGGCTGGGGCGGGCCATCCCAGAGATAGTGGGGAGCAGGGCAGGGGTGGGAGTCGTAGAAGGTGAATGGTGAGTACAGACAAGCTGCAGGATGGCCTGGGGGACCCATGGGGAGACAGAGGCAGCAGGACCAGGCGTTCCCATGGTGCCCATTGGAGGAAACCAAAGTTCAAAGACACATGGGGCCTCCAAGCCTCCTAACATGCAGTGCTGTCTTCTTTCCACCAGACCACAATTTCTAGACCCTTAAAATCAGGGCAGTATCATGACTGCTTGTGACTTCCACCTACCAGGGGAATGGCACGCCCTGTTCTATCTTTTGAAAAAAATACTTCTGTTTGGCTAAAGCACTTCAGTCTTAACAAACAACAAAATATCTCCCAATGATTCCTTCCAGGGCCCTAGAGGACCAAAAGGGGACACTGGTGTGCCTGGATTTCCAGGACTGAAAGGAGAACAGGTAAGAGGGGCCCAGGTATCTGGGTTGGGGTCCTGTTCCAGAATTTACTAAATATCTCAAATGGGCTGAAAGTAGTTTTTAGCATTTTTTTATTTGAGATACAATTCACCTACCATAAAATTCGCCCCTTTAAATTATAAAATTTATCGGTTTTTAGTATGTTCACGAGGTTGTGTAACCACCACCAAGATCTAATTCCAGAACATTTTCATCTTGCCCCAAAGAAACTCCATCTCTATTAGCAGTTACTCCTCAGCTGTTAACTTTTATAATCTCAAACTTCCTCCAGGGTGAAGGAGGAGGTTGTGGGTGGAGACATTGATTTTCATCATCATTTCGAGAAAGAACCCCACCCACTCTCCCTTGAGTGCTGTGCTTTGTCTAGCTGCCTGCCAGGCACCCTCATCTGGGCACGTCCCCACTAAGGGCAGACCTCAGCCGGGTCCTGTGCTATTGCTTGAGTACTTGGCACAGGGCATGGTACACAAATGGCACTCAAAAGATTGGTTGGATCAAAGAATGTATAATTAATGTCAGTTTTGGTCCAACCTTGTGAACAACATACTAAATAAATATTCAGGATGCAGAACACGTCTTGGGAACTAACTCCCGGGGCGCTGAACTGACATTTGTGCCCTCCATATGTGTCCCTTAGAATTAACTTCCCAGTTGGTGTTTATACCCAAGGGGGAGAGTGACATTCATGGACAGATTGCAAAGACTCTCTGGATTGGATGCATTTATTCATCCATCCATTAATGGACTCATTCACCTCATATCCGTTCCCTAAGGTATGCCAGCCAGATTCCTGTACTAGGCACTAGGGACATACAAATAAGATAAGAGGAAGAGACATGCAAAGAGCCACCAGAGAGCCTGGGCATTGTTGTAGTGGAGGGTGCAAAGCCAGGGGGAGCAACCCCTGAGCCTGCCTTGGGGCGTCAAGGAGAGGGAGCATTAAGGAGTGCTAGGCCTCTCTCTTTCCTCCCTCCCCACATCATTCCACACTAGCTTCCAAAACAAGAGAGAGACTCCAGTGTCTGTTGAGCCGCAGTTCCAGCGGGTGGAGGGTTCAGTGTGCTGGACGAAGGGGTCTACGTTTGGTGTCACGTGGGATGATGTCTTGGGATGCCAGGAGCCTGTGGAGACGGGATGAGGCCAGAGTCACTCTGGTCTGGGAGGGGGCCTGGTCTAGCAAGAGTGGCTCTTGCTTTAAACCCTGTTTCCTATGTGACCATGTCAGATGGATCTAGAGGGCACCCACGTGCCGTCCTCACCCTTAATCCTTTGCCACCTCGGAAACTGGGATGAGCGCGCCGGGCCCTGCTCCGGCCCTCATAGCAAACGCGCGCTCTCTCACGCTGCCTCTAACGCTCTCGTGCTTGCTGCTTCTCGCTGCTGGCGTGCTCGGGACCGCTTTCCCTCATCAGAGGCGTGGTAAGAGCCTAATGGCAGGCGCGGGCGTGGTGGGTCAGAAAGGAGCAGCTGTTCTACTCGCTTTGACACCACTGCCCTGGCTGCATCCAGCCGGTTGAAGGCAGCCTTCAGCGCCATCCAGCCCAGCTCTCCAGGGGCCAGCATGGAAGTTGGGGCCAAAGCCTCACAGTGACAGAGCAGGTTCTTCTACCCAGCCTTTTCTCTGGACATGTATCTTCTTGGAAGCTTCCAGGGATAGTAGAAGGCTCTGCTGTGGATAGGGTTTGGGGCAGGACCCTGTGTCCCTGCCATTAGTCTCCCCATCTCCCCTATTTCCCAACAATTGAGAAACTTTGCCTGGTCAAGTTCACACAGGAGCCTGGGGTTTGGAGGCCACGTTCCACATGGAGACACAGGGCCCTGTGTTGAGAGAGGCCTCTAGTGTTCATACCTTCATCTCTTTCCCAATTTCAGATGTTTTAATAAGAGAAAGGATTCTTGGTGGGGACAGATGTTAAGTCAAATTGTTAGGAAAGCGAGCCACCTAGTAGGTTAGGAGCTGGAAGTCCCGGGACGGGGGGTGCGGTGCAGCAAGAGCTGGGCTGGCTCCTGGGGAGTGAAGCTGTCAGTCTGTCAGCAGTGGGAGCCCTGGAGGGGCTTGCAGGACCCCGGCCCATGCTTTCTACTAGCAACTCTGTGGAGCATGGAGGGATGGCTGTGGGACTCTAGGGAGCGGGTCTCTAGAGCAGTGGGGGTGAAAGCGCAGATGAAGACAAGAGAAGTCATGGTGGTGGGACTGGGGGGTCTTGGTGAGCCTCAGCAGAAGGTGGCCAGGAGGAGGCCTGACTTCATCCAAAGGTTCTCTGAATTGCAGGGCGAGAAGGGAGAGCCGGGCACCATCCTGACGGGGGACATTCCTCTGGAAAGGCTGAAGGGGCCGAAGGTAATTATGTCACTAGACCCTGAAGGCACCCATCTGCTTCATCATCCCATCTTGGTTGGTGCCACACACTGAGTTCCTATGAGTGACAAGTCTGCCTCTCCCCATTTCAGGGGGAACCTGGCGTGCACGGAACCCCAGGACCAATGGTGAGTCAGAGCAGCGTCTCACAGCTGGGTCTGGACTGGGGCTTGAAGCCTTTATCATCCTTTAGCTCAATTAGGTCGAGTAGATCCCGTTGTGAAAATAAAAAGGATGTGGCACAACGTGTGTGTGTGTGTGTGTGTGTGTGTGTGTGTGTGTGTGTGTGAGTGTGGGGGGGGGAGCTAGCTGCAATTAAATGAAATTCCCAGTGGCTTAAGACAATAGCAGCTTGGTGCCCACTCCTGCCAAGTTCATTGCGGTCCTTCCTAGTTGAGCATTTCCCCTCCAAGCAGTGACTCAGGGACCCAGGAGGCTTGCAACCTGTGACTCTGCCATCTTGCTGATTCAGGGCCACACTGACATCGTCCCGCTGGCAGGCCAAGGTTAGGGGTGGGGAAGAGACCGTGGAGAGTGCTGAACATGGTTTCCAGCATGTCCTAAGCCGGAACCCAGATGCCTCGGGGGGTGGGGGCTCCGAGGTGTGGGCAGCTGCGTGTCCGGGAACAGGAGAACCGGACGGTGGGGAGTGCTCACAGTTGCACCACAGGTCTTGCCAGTGAACGATTGCCACCTCCCAGGGAACCCCTCAAAGGGACCCAAGAAAGCCTCTTTGGGCTTTTTGGGTTCTGGATGGGGACCCACTGCCCATTTGCTGTGAGGCCTTGAGCAAGTCCTTCTGTCTGTCTGGGCTTCCATTTTCCCATCTGTAAGTGAGGGAATTGAATTAGTGCTGGATGACATGACAGCACCCTTCTTGTCTTTTGTCTCTCGGCATCTATGACCCTTTGGGGCTGCTGAGCAGTTTTTAAGCTACCAGTTCTCCCTAGAATGAACCTAAATTTCCCTGTCGTATATTTCTCCCTGAAGAACTAAGGAAATTCAGTTGTAGTACATTTACTATGGATCAGAGACTCTACTGATCGTTCACACTGATTATCTCATTTCACCCTCACCACCCTAAGAGGTGAATCAGAACCCCGATTTTATAGACCAGGAAACCGAGTTCAGAGAGGTTAAGTAACTTGCCCACTGTCACACAGTTCGTAAGTGGCACAGTGGGGATTTGCACCCAGGTTTTTCCCATTACTCCCCACTGCCTCCAATCTATATCTTCATGCTTCTGAAATATTTTGGGCTGGAGAATTGCATGTGGGCTTTGTTTGGTTGAAGCAGGATTTCAGGCCTGGGGAAAAAGGACCTCACATTATTGCTTTCACAGACACATGTCCTTGATAAATGGCCCCGAACCTCCAAGGTACATCCTTTACAGGACCTTCTGAGGCTTTTGGTCCCTTAAGTCAGGCAGAATGCTTGTCCTGGAAATGGGTAGCTGAGGCCTAAGGCAGACTGGGGAAGTCTTGTGTTAACCGCTGGTTAACTACCTACTAACATCCGATACTGTGGGAAACACCAGGATTAGCAACGTGGGCCACAGTCAGCTGCAGATGACCATGGCGGCCGTTCCCACTGTGGCCCAGCTTGTTCACAGCTGGCCAAGCACAGACATAAGGGGGCGCCTGCTTCTAATTTGCATAAAGGTGCCTCATGGGCCAGCTCTGGCCCTTGTGACTAGCGAAGCTTATAATTCCTTTGCAAATTCACTACAGCCTTGTCGGTCATGGCCACCGCCCAAGCTCTCGGCATCAGCGGGGAGCTTGTTAGAAATGCAGCGCCTTAGGCCCCACCCCAGACCGACTGGATCTGCAGTTTGACAAGATCCCAGGTGACACCTATGCACACTGACGTTTCAGAAGCTCTGCACTAGAACATAGCACCAAGTGTCTTGTGTCCTGTGAACTCCTTCTGTCCTTGTTTTTCTTTCCCTAAGAGTGATGTGGGCTGAGTACATTACATACAGACCCCGTTTCAACTCAGTTTGTATTTGCCATTTTCCAGGGCATGGAAATCTATGTTAGTGGCAGCAGAAAGAAGGGACTTGGAGGGCCCCCAGGCTTATACCAGGCATTCCCCTGGGAGGCAGGGCAGACCGGGCAGGTGTAGACTGGAGGCAGAGCTCGTTCTGGGAAGAGCTAGTGCATTGCATGCACCCGGATGCCAGAGTCACAGGGGTTCCTGCAGGGCATTGGAACAGGGCAGTGGCTCCGGAAGCATGTGGATATAGAAACCCAGTCCTGGAATGAATAGGTTTCAAGGGACAGGGACTCATCTGGAGAACTGGGGTGCCAGGCCCAAAGTCTGGTCTTTAGGGACAGGTGGGAGCAAGGCAGAAAGCAAATCTTGGAGCAGGTTATCAGGCTGGGCTAGCATGAGGGGTGAGGCAGGGCTGCATTATTCCCGTGGGGAACGTGGAGAACCCTGGGACATAAGCCCTAGGGCACATGTTCTAAGTTGGCCCAGTATCCAGCTACCTGGGTTCCTCCATCAGCCCTGTCTGACGGAGGGTTGGGGACAGGGTTTGGGACATGGTAGAGCCTGCAGGAGAATGTAGGGTGGTGAGGGGCTGAGCAAATCGTTGCAGCTGAGCATGGAGAGGCCAGTGACAAGGAGCCAGTCAGGTGGACTTTGCATACTTGCTCCTTGCCCTCCCGCCTCCTATTAGGGGTTCATCATGGCCCCTCCCCACAAAGGCAGGTGGGGTGCCCCCACCCCATCTCCCAGGCCCTTGAGTTTCTGTCATGTTCTGATCTGGTATTTGTTTTGCCTCTAGGGGCCCAAAGGACCACCAGGACACAAGGGAGAATTTGGCTTCCCCGGACGACCTGTAGGTATTGGTGCTTCTCAGAGCGGGTGTGAGAAAGCACACGTGGGCCAGGCTGGCCGCTGGGCAGTGGGTTGACTAAGGCGTCTTCTGTGGGTTTCAGGGTCGCCCAGGACTGAACGGTCTCAAGGGTGCCAAAGGAGATCGAGGGGTCATGATGCCGGTAAGTGCCCCAACCCCTGCCCCAACCCCACACCACCCTGGGGACGCAGCCCCAAGGCCAGCGTCCAGAGGAGGGCTGAGAGAGTGCTGGGCCCAGTGAGCAAGGCTTGCAGACAGAATGTTCAGGAATATTTTCCTTCTTCTTCCATTGCCACTTCCAAATGTTCTCCAGCCCATCCCCATCCTCTGGCTCACTCTCAGGAGGGTTCCTGCCACCAAAAGCACCTTAGTGGGGCATAAACTTTCTTGTCCAGACCCCAGAGAGAGGGTGGGAGACAGCGGCCTGCATTACTCAGAAGATCTGACTTCAAATCCCAGGTCTTCTGACTCTAGGGGCGATAGCCCGCCTTCCCTCCGTTACACGGTCCCAGGGATTTTGCACACCAGCAGGGGCTCAGAAAATGCCTGTGAGTGAAGAGCAAAGGTAGGTCAGCTACTCCGGCAGGGCATCACAAGATGGCAGACACAGAGGGCATCAGCTGGGTCCAGGGTCTAGAATAGGAAAGCCAACATTTACTGAGCACCTACGGTATACCAAGCACAGAACCAAGAGCTTTTAAGGACAGTACCTCAGCCTTGGTGATAACCACGCTGAGAGACACTCAGTGGGGTCTTTGTTTTGTACAAGAGCAAACTGGGGCCTATGGAAGCAAAGTGACTCACAGAAGGTCACCAAGCTAAGATGCAAACGCAGCTCCAAATCCATTGCTGCTTCTGTTCGCACCACCCTGTCTCAGCTTGGTATGTCTAGAAATCCAGAAAAGCAGTTTTACTGAAGCATGGAGGGATTGGCACACTCATCACACCCACTGAAGCTACTAAGTAAAGTAGACACTGATGCCTTCACTTACGATCCATGCAGCTTCTGAATTGGCTAGACTCCTCACACCTGTGGTCAGAGCCTCCCCCCACCCCCTGCACCCTCAATCCCCTCCTCCTGCTGCAAGGCCCTGCTTGGGATCCATGCTTAGCGGAGCAAACATGCATGCTATTAAAATGACTTTGCTATCTAGCAAGAGTTTTATTTTTGCATTTATGAGACACTCCCAGGTACTGTACCATGTGAAGGACCCCCACCCCCCACCCCACTCACCCCTCCATACTAAGGATGCACAGAGTCAGTGGACTCTGTCAGTTGAGCACTATGCTGGGAGTCAGAACCTGGGTTCCAATGTCAGTTCTGCCATAAGTTGCTGTGTGGCCTTGAGCAAGTCACTTCCCCTCTCTCGGTCTCATATTTCCATATGCAAACCAGAAATAATACTTGTTGCTCTGCTGTCACCCCCGTGGGTTACTGGAAGATACAATAAGGTCACAGACATAGATGTGCTCTGGAGAAGGGACTAGCCTACCTGTGGGAGAAGTTAGTTTGCTTTAGAGGAAACCCCTTTCCTTGTTGTGTCCCCCAAATTTAGGGACAGTTATTTTATAGCTACGTCTGCACTCACAACCATCTGAACTCAGGAATGGCCTTTCTTTTCTGCCTGCAGGGCCCACCTGGCTTACCTGGTCCTCCAGGCCCCCCTGGGCCCCCTGGAGCTGTGGTCAACATCAAAGGAGTAAGTTGGGGGTGGGGTGGGGGGACACCTTCGCTGAGGAGCGGGTGCGGCCCCCGGGCTGGCCTGAGCTGGAGTCAGGTGTGCCGATGACCTCTCTTCCCTTGTTCTCCCTTCCCACAGGCTGTCTTTCCAATACCGGCCCGGCCACACTGCAAAACCCCGGTAAGTAGTGTGGGACCCACTGCCATGAAGCGTGGGCTTTGGCACACAGAGCAACTCCCAGAAGACCATCAGTCTTTGTCTTGAGCTCCTTCAGTCCATCAGTGACTGCTTAGATATCTTCTATCCCCTACATATAGACCCTTAAGTGATTAGAAGCTTCTAGAGAACAGACTGAAGCAATGAAATACACTGGATCTTTCAAGCATGCACATGGCGACAGTGTTTTCTTTTAATGCAAAAAAAAGCAGTGTCTTTTGTTATTGTAACCATATCAGCTCCATGCTTGGAACAGCATAAGAAGGGAAAATAGATTTCTTAAACATACAGGTGGGGGACAAAAAAAAGCAATTCCAACCAGTGCTCATTGCATTGGGAACTGTGGGCTAAAATCTGTAACTATGTGCCATTCCTTCTCAACTGTCATGTTACTGCACAACACACAGGCCTGAAAGGCAGTGTTCTCTCTTCTTCTCGATAATGAGGAGGCAAAGTGTGAGTCAGACAAGCTCACTGACTTGTCCAAGGTCACGGGACTGACTGAGCTGGGGCCATCACTCAGGTCCCCCTGACCGCCAGTCAGCAGGCCCTGGCACTGTGGCCCCAAGGTGTCCGGCATGCACGTGGTCACCCGGTTAGTCAGTGGCACCATCCCTGAGATCTCACCAGTATTACGAGTGTCCTGCTTTCGTGGGGAAACCCAGGGAGGGTGGGGCTCCCTGTGCACAGGCATTAGTCTGTGCATGATCATCCTCTCATGTCATTCAGCAGATATTAGCTGGGTACCTACCGAGTGCCCAGTACTCCGCCAGGCCTTGGGGGCTCCGGGGGAACTAGACAGGCGTGCCCTCTGTTCTCAGGAGCTTGCAAATTACAATTTAGAAAGATGCCTTGAAGTGGGTTTATAATTGATGCTTGCCGCAGGTAGTGATGAGGCTTGGGTCTGAGGCTCTGAAACGCCTCAGTGTGGCTGAGTGTCTGCCTAAATATCTGTCCACATCTAAACTTGGAGGCACCCAAGTCTGCAGCCCAGGGCTGTCGAAATCTGGCCTAGAAAGCAACAGACAGGACCCACCTGTGGTAGGATGACCAATGGGCCTGCTGGCTCCCAGATCTATGAGAGGATGACAGCAACCCAGGTCATGTTTGCGCTGATGGCCTGAAGGCAAACATAAAATATCAGTGCTGGAGGGACCCTCCAGAGAGGCGGCTGCATCCTGTCCCCTGCCATATAGAAGGGGAGGCTGCACCCAGAGGGGCAGAGAGCACACTCCAGGTCCCACCATGAGTTAGTGCCCAGAGGGGCACCGATGACATGATTTTAGGCTTCAAATACAGCACGGGACAGCACTTGACAAAACGTGAGAGTATTGTAAAAAAAATGCTACTGCAGGAACCCTGGCCTTTGGGGGTCACGGGGTTCCTTAAAAGAAGCCAAAGATGATGAGCTCGGGGCATTTTGGGTGAGAATTTTTATGTCATGCTGCTGGACACCCTGGGGGCTGGACCCTGGACATTTCTTGACCAGCTCTCAACATGAACACGGGAGAACGAGGTGCGTCCTTTCACCTCGAGCATTTCACAAGCCCCTTTGACTGTCAGCCCCTTTCTGACCGTCACGATTTACAGCTCACTCCTGGCGCAGAGCGACTTTGTCCGCCGAGCGGCAGGGTATCGGCTTGGCCCTGCTGCCTTCGCCCTTCACCCAGAAATGTTTTTCCGGGAAGATCCCCCTCCCCTCCCCTGCCTTCTCTCAGTGACCCCTGAGCATCTCGTGACCCTCCACCCAAACACATAGGCCAATCCTGGCACCAGTATCAGCGTGGGAAAAGCAGGTTTGCAGGTGGCTCTGTTTGAGCAGGTAAAGACTTGCAGGCGTCTGGGCGCACACTAGGAAGGAATGTTATCTAGAACAGCTTGGACTGCAGACCCCTAGCACTTAATGGGGAGTCCAGAACAGCCCTCCCCACCTAGCCCTCTCCCTGCTCCTGTTCATCGGGCTGACCCTTGATTATACATAGGAGCCAGGCTAACGGCAGCTCAGCTTCGTGGCTGGGCACGTCGCCTGCTCAGACGCTTGACCTCTCACAGGAATCAATCTGAATTAATAAGAAAGGAGGCCAAGAATGCTCTTGGCTGACCAAATCGACACTGCTGTGATTTGTCGTCTTAAAGCTTTGGGCTTCCCCTCTGCCCAGTTGTGCACCCCACCCCAGCTACACGATGGGCCCCCAATTGAAGGTGGGGATGCCTGTGCATTGAGGGCTGTTGGAAAGCTCAGGACATTGGGGGCCTCCAGACCCAAGGAGCAGACTGACTCTCTGACATTGCTCCTCCTGCCACACACCCCGGGGACAGGGACAGTGGCCAGTTGCGTGTGCAAACACCAGGACAGGAGTTGCAGTATGTGATGGTGCCTTTTCTCTCTCTCCAGGTTGCTACCACTCATCCTGGGAATTCAGAACTCATCACCTTTCATGGTACGCACTCCCTTCTGCACCCTATGTGTCCCTGGGACAGTCCCAGACCCTCGTCTCTTTGTGGAAGGTGGCTTCCATTTGCCTAGGGCTGGGCGTAGACCAGGTGGCCAGGAAGCCCTGGCTGCGTATGCTGGGAGGGGGTAAGGTGGGTGAGCCAGGGCAGTGGGACTGGGCGTCTCCATTAGGTTTTGTCACCCATCGGTGCATTCTGCACACCTCGCTGACCCTCCTAGTCAGCGGGAAGCATTCCACTCGTCCGTCCATTTGTTGGTTTGTTTATAAACATCTGCTGATACCTTCTCCTTGCGTGATGCTGTCGCACACACTGGGCTGAGACAGGTGCATCCTCCACCGTCCCTGCACCCAGGTCCTTAGCCTCTGCTGGGTGAAGCTGCTTTCAAAACCACCATGCTGCAACATGCCCTAGTACAGGGCAGGCCCGTGGGAGCTCAGGAGACGTTTGCTGCCAAGTGTTCTTGGACCAGCAGCATCTTCATTGCCTGCAAATTTGTTAGAAATGCAGAATCCCAGGTGCCCCCGCAGACCCGCTGGGTCAGAAGCTGCATTTGAATGAGCTCCCCAGTGGGTGTGGGAAGCACGGGCTCTGAGCATTTGGTTAGTAAGCGACGCTCCAGCTCCATCGGAGCTTGTCTGCCCCGCATCACAGAGTGCTTCCGGTAGGGGGCAGGGGCCCGCAGGTGGGCACTCACTGTGTTCCCCCGTCCCCACGCACCCTGTCACACCATTTGCCTCCCCTGCCGTGGAGAAGTCTGAACACTTGCAGTTGAAACAGAGGAAGGCCTCTCCCTGCTGCCCTATACTGACTGCTGGCTGGGCTCCGTGTCCCTCGGCCCTCCAGGTGGTGGTCTTGGCAATACCTGGCCCCGGGGTTTTTCTGTCACTTTTGGTTACAAAGCCCAGGCTGTTTGCACGCTCCAGGGTCCGAGTCAAGGCTTTCCCTTCCTCCCACGAGGAGGTGGCCCTGGGGAGGAGGGGTGGATGCGGATTTGCTTTCTCAGACCCCCAGTGGTTCCCCTCCCCCACAGCCCCTGGTGAGCCCTTTGTCCTGTTACTTCATCGAGGGTCCACTCCTGCTCCCTCGGGAGAGTAGCCACGGGGGCAGTGGTGAGCTCGCTGTCCTCTTCTGGCGTCACCAGTGTCCCTGGTCTCACTGTGGGCGAGTGGAGGCCCTCGGGGACCCACGGTCTAGGTCCTGGCTTCAGCAGGTCCCCCACCTCGGGGAGGCCTTGCCAGTCATGAGTGCCCGTCCCCCTGACCCCCAGCTGGCAGCATCTTGCCTCTGATACATTCCTTCCCCATTCTGGAAAGCCTGAGCTCCAAACATCTACACTGCGTGTCCCCATGTCTAGGCTTGAGAACATTGGTGTGTTATCTCACGCCTCTCAGGAGCCAGGAATTCAAAGACCTGGTGTCTACCAGTCATCAAGGTGGGGAAAGGGGATCACTTCTCTTCCTAAATGCGTACCTGCTAGAAGGCTGCCTCTGTGCCCCTCCCCATTACGAAGATTTGGGGGAGAGGGGGATCGCCATGACACCAGTTCTGCAGTCAGGGTGCTTCTCACAAGCCCCGTGGGGAGGGGGGCACCATGCAGTCAGCGGACTGCTGAGCACCCTCCGTTGTCCCCTGTGGGCAGTCCTGGGAGGTCCTCGCCTTCCCCTCCCCTCCATGCTGCTCGGGCAGAGATGAGATGGGACTGGAAGCCGGAATGGAGCCTCAGGCGTGTGCACGACGCCGTCCGAGAGAGTGGACTCTAGCCTCTGCTGGTATCTTAACGATGGCACTCCTGCCATCCTGCCTTCCATTGCCCTTCCGTGTGTGTCTCCCCAAGGACACCGAGCTTTTCAGGGTCATCACCTCTGTCTCCCTCGTCATTCACCTGAGACGAGGTCAGAGGACCTCGTACCCTCAGTGGGCCTTGGTTTGTTGAGTGGACTTTGCTAAAGGAGCACCGCTTGGAAACCTTGTCTCAGGAAGGTCTTGTATAGGATGAAGGTGATTTTCCACTTTAAAGAAAATATGTGTCTGTGTATTTGGTGGCAGGTGTTAAAGGAGAAAAAGGATCCTGGGGTCTTCCCGGCTCAAAAGGAGAGAAAGGCGACCAGGGGGCCCAGGGACCACCAGGTATTCCAACTCTCATGGTAGACCTTGCCTTTGCTTTTTGTTCCTGAGAAAGCCAGCTGAGCCCGAGCGTTAACACTAATTATATAACCACCGTGACCACAAGCTCCACGGGGTTCTAGAGAGACCCAGTCGTGGGTGACACATATCCAAGATGGGACACTGTCAAGGGACACCAAAGGTTCCAATTATTCATGGTTCCTGTGCTAACAGAGGCCGGAAGGGGGCCAGGGATGTGCCCAGCATCCCACGGCGTCAGGGATGGGGGGCCCGGGCCAGGGCGGGTGCCCACTTTGTTAGCTAAGCCCACGTGGGCTCACTCCCCTCGGGAAGTAATCACGGCTGCTAACTGGGGGACGCTTACAATTTCTGAGCTGTGACCGTGACTGCTAGGGCACATTTCCTTTTCAGGCCCTCCTGTGGACCCAGCCTACCTGAGACATTTTCTGAACAGCTTGAAGGTGAGTGTGTCTCCACTGCCGCTGGGCCTGTGTTTCCGGCGTCTTGGGCTTATGTCACAGGTGGGTGTCCCCTGCTCTTACTAAGTGTTCTCTGCTTCCAGGGGGACAATGGAGACAAGGGGCTCAAAGGAGAAAAAGGAGACTCTGTCGGCGACATCTCTGTGTCAGAGCCTGCAGGCCTCCCGGCAAGTCCTTCCCTGCTTGAGTAGTGACTTCTCTGTGTCCTCTTCCTCAATGAGTCACCACTTTCCCCAAGGCCCCACCCCCACACCCCCACCCCCGCATGTGACTAGGCAGTTGTAGGGCCGAGGGTCCCTCACAACACTTGGGTGTCGGCCTGTCTCCTCTGTACTTGTGTACTGACTGGGAGCTTAGCTGAAGCCCATGGACGACAGGGGACTGGCCAGGGCCACGCACATTCAGGTAACTTCCAGGTAGGCTGACCAGATGTCCTGTTTGAGACGGGACAGAAAACAACAGTCCTATCCCATTTCAGATGGTCCGTATGGTCAGCCCAGTCTCACTGGGCTAACTTCGAGGTGTCAGCAGGCTGACCAGATGGACCGTTTGAAACGGGGCAGTACTGTTGTTTTCTGTCCTGTCTCAAAGGGAACGTCTGGTTAGCCTGCTTCCGAGACACTGACTGTGCTGCCTTATTTGTATCAATGGTGGAAAATTCACTCAACACACAGTTATTCGTGGTGGGCACATCAGATAACGGAGGCAGGCTGGAAGGTGAGGGAGACGTTCGCAGAGTGGCCGTTTGATTCCTTTGAAACTTCATGTAAGAGGAAGCTCCTAGATAGGCTTGGTCTTCTTAGGCTGACAGGTTTCTCCAGGCCACAAAGGAGAAAAATCGAGTTCTGCCTCTAACAAGATTATAACCAGATCACTGACCCTCCGGGATCATGGGAAACTCTGGTTCCAGAGGTTGCCATGAGGGTTGGCCCAGCTGAGGCAGGAGACCGGGGTTCCACTTCCAGCTCTGCTGCTGATATGCTTTGAGGCCTTGGGGAAGCCCCATCCTCAGTCTGGGCCTCAGTTTCTTTATCTGCGAACTGCAAAGGCTAGACTGGTTGGATCTCTAGGGGCCCTTCTGAGTTCACGGCTCTCTGGAGTGTCATTCAACATGACTGGGCTGCTGTTCTTTAGGTCATTTACCACCCGAGTTGTGCCCAAGATTGAGGATGATGATGACAATAGCTGGTATTTATTGACTTCCTACAAATGTCCTCATAAAAAGAATAGACAAGACTTGTAGTGATTAATGGTGCTTTCTCTCTTCTGTTCCTGTGCCCTTGCCTTGACAGGGCCAAAAAGGGGAGATTATTGTTGGGTCCCAGGGACCCCCCGGTGCTCCTGGCCTGCCTGGACCACCTGGCTTTGGAAGACCTGGTCCTCCTGGGCCACCGGGACCCCCAGGGCCACCAGGACCTCCAGCTATCCTAGGAGCAGGTTAGTACCGTGCATGGTGCCCTCATTTGTGCTTCCCCTGAAGCTATGCTCAGGGGACCACGTCTAGGTGGCGTGTCAGAGCCACACTGTCACAGTTTCTGGGGTTGAGCTTTCTTGCTTTTCTTTTTGTAAAATTGAGCTAATTCACAGGCCATAAAATTCACCCATTGAAAGTGTACAATTCAATGGTTTTTAATATGCTCCCAAGGTGGTACAATCATTGTCACTCTAATTCCAAAACATCATCACCTCCAAAAAGAAACCCTGTACCCATTAGCAGTCACTCCTCTTTTTCCTCCTCCCCCCAGAGGATTTCCCTGCGCGCATTTCATAGAGATGCAGTCATACGTCCTGTGGCCTTTGGTGTTGGGCTTCTCTCACTTGGCGTAATGTTTTCCATGCCCGTCATGTTGTAGCGTGTGTCAGCACCTCATCCCTTTCTATGACTGGGTAATGTTTCCCCGTGTGGGTATGCCACATTGCGTTTATCTATTCATCAGTTGATGGACATTTGAGTTTTTATACTCTTTGGCTTTTATGAATGACGCTGCTGTGAATTTGCATGCATACAAGTAAGTTTTTGTGTGAACGTAGGTTTTCGTTGTCTTCGGTGTGTGCACAGTGGACTTGCCGGATCACACACATGGTTACTCTCTGAGGAGCCATCAGACTGTTTCTCAACGTGGCTGCACCATTTTGCATTCCCACCAGCAGGGTACAAAAGTTCCAATTTCTCCTCTCCACCAACACTTGTTATCATTGTCTCTTTTTTATTCTAGTCATCCTGATGCATATGAAGTGATATCTAATTGTGGGTTTGCTTTGCATTTTCCTAAAGACTAATGTCATCGAGTATCTTTTCATGTGTGGGTGGAAACCTCTTGGCTGTTTTGTCGATGCTGCCTAGGCCTTGAGAGACTTGAGGACCAGGATTGATTTTAACTCTCTATGTAAAAATGCCTTCACCCCTTGGTATCTCACTTCCTCAAGTGAAAAGTGGGTGAAATAGAAGAAACTCTCCATTTACTGAACATTTACCAAGGGCCAGGCATTCTGCTGGTCCCTCTGCTACATTATATTATTGAATTCTTTCTTCAAGGGAAGTATGAGCATTCCCATTTTTCAGATGAGGAAAGGGAGACCCAGAGACATCTAGGAACCCTTCCAAGGTCACACAGCTAATAAGTGGCACCCACAGGGTTAGGAGCCAGATCAGTGTAGCTCTGAAGCCTGTGTTCTCCCCACTGCGCCCACAGTAGGAAATAATGCTAGTGGCAATAACAGCATGACTGCATCTCTTTTTGTTGTTTGGGTTGGCATGAGTCAGGTGTGGTGGCAGCATAACTGGAAAGAGACCCTCTATGTCTAGGGCATCGGGAAGAACTTTACACAGGAGGGACTGTGGGGCCGGGGCTTGGACTTAGTCTTGGATCTTTTGGCTGTGAGTGACAGAAATGTAACTCAAACTAGCTCAAGCAAAAGGGAAGTGTATTGGAAGTGAAGGAGGGGATGAACTATCAATATGTGGGTGGGCAGATGTGCAGCAGGACTTCAGGTACAGTCAGAATCAGGAACTCAACCCCTGCCAGGACCCTCCGGCCATCTCTATCTCGGCTTCTCTCTGTATGCTAGCTTCACCACAGACCACATCCTCTGCACAGTGGGAAGCAGGGTTACCAAAAACCTACAGCTTCTGTCGTCACCTAGAAATCTTGGCCTGCTTTCTGAGTTTTAGTTTGAAAAGTCCTGGGATGGGGCAGGTCCTGGGAAAGGATTTTGATTGAGTCGTCTTGGGTCAGATGCCCAACCTTGGGCTGGCCACCTGTGGCCAGGAGGTAGGAGCACATGTCTAGAACCAAATGGATGTAGAGGTGAATGGGGAAGATCCCAAGAGACAGTGAAAGTACTAGTTCCACAAAGCAAGAAGGCGCTAGGTGGATAAAACCACAGGTGCCTACCCAATCTTGGGGGACGAGCAGCGTTACAGGAGGAAGGGGGACATTATGGGGTGAGTAGAAGATGCGGAGAATCTGTTGCCCATAGTAGCCCTACACTAGGGGTGGCCAGGACCCCTTGCTCCATAGAACAAGGATTGCCCCTCCTATAATGTATGCCAAGTCATAGTTTATGAAACACTCTCGTGTCCGTTATCCCATTTGACTTTCACAGCAACCTTAGGAGGGAGATGAAATGACGACCACTGTAAAACTCATTTCATACATGACGCCGCTGAAGCTCAGGGAGGTTAAGAGACTTGCTCAAGGTCACAAATAGTATCATGAAGCATGGCTGGAGTCCAAATCCAAGTCTTCTGACCCTCTCTGCCCTGAACATTCACCACCTGGGTATGGACTGTCAAGTCCTATGTCAGAACTGCAGACTTATTTGCCATGACCTGAAAAGTCTGATGCAATCATTTTACTGGGACTTTAAAAACATCCTTAACTCTGCAAGAGCTTTGCAGATTTTGGGGTTGCTGGGGCGGAGTCAGGGGATTAGAGAGGGAGGATTAGAGAGAGAGAAAGAGAGCAAAAGAATAGCTGTAATAATATTTCTTCACGTTTGCCGAAAGTCAGGATGTTTTGTTGGGGAACCATAAACTCCTTGAGAATTCAGGGGGGGTGCCTCAGAGTTGTCATCTCATTAACATTTTATGTAGAACTGTGAGCATGTGCAAATCCATTTCTCGAGGACAGAGGGCAAACGTCTTGATTTGATTATTAAGAGCATGGTGACGCTTCGATAGCTAAGAACCTCCAGCTAAATGCTCTGCAATTTGCTAAGCACATTTAATTTCTATTTTCCTGAATTCTCATCACAGCCCTGTGAAGAAGAAATGCCTGTTTACATTTCACAGATGAGGAAACTGGGGTTCAGAGAGCTTGCTGTTTCCCCAAGGTCACCCAGCTGAGAACTGACAAACTGGGGACTCGAGGCCATGTCCCTTGGCCCCAAGGCCAGGGGCTCCTGCCCCTTCACAGCCTCCCTGTGCAGCACTGCTGCCTTCACTTCCTCTTTCTGAGCCTGCTTCCTTTGTTCGGTAGTGACCTGCTTGTCTCTTAAGTGAAGTGAATTGTATATGAGTCAGGACATTTTCAGATGCGAGTGACAGAAAACTCAACTCAAGCTGACTTATACAAACCACAGCAGCAGGAGGAATTTATTCACTTATAAAACTGAACAGTCCTAGGCAGGGCTTCATCTAGGGCTACAATCAAGAAGCCCAGCTCTTCCCCGAACCGTGTGGCTGAGTCCTGTGCTGGGCCCAGAGCGCCCAAGATTCAGATGTGCGTGGTGGTGCTAGGCAGCGCCGCCGTGAGTGGGGTTGCGCACACTCCCCTGAGGCCGTTTTCAAAGTGTGTGCTTTTTGTAACTTCTCTTTTTTGTTTTGTCTTAGCTGTAGCCCTTCCAGGCCCCCCCGGCCCTCCAGGACAGCCCGGGCTTCCGGGATCCAGAAATCTGGTCAGTATAGCTACCAGTGTGTAGTCATCTTTCTGCTTTAGATGGGTTTGCTTTGCACTGCAGCTGCCATCTTTAGGGGCTGGCACACCTTTTATGTTGGCATTAGGCCCCTAGGACCATAGCACTGGTGCAGCTCCACAGACAGAGGGTATCTGTTATTTCTTCGGATGACTTGTTAAGTAAAAAGATACAGAATACAAAATAATTTATGATTGACGTTCCACCCATTTAGTCTTTAATTAACTAAAGTGTGACCAGAAACAATCATGTGTATCAAAAAATGTAAGTGCCAGATTGTAAACAGTATCACAGCAGGCCCTGTGCAGGAATTTGGCCTTCTCTATTCTGCCAAAGGATGTCTCTTGTACACTCATTACCCTGCAGGTCATTGGAGCAGGGTGGAGCACCCAGAGGTTATTATGATGCACCAACGGAGGGACAAATACCTCACAAGGATGTCAGGAGCCAGTAATGTTCTGTGATCTTTGCTGGCTTTTTGTTGGAAAATGTGGCTGCTAAATAAAAGAACAGCCCAGCAGATGACAGCATTTTGATATTTGGTGACTTTGGGAGATTTCTAAGCCATTGTAAGGCACATGTCATTATCTTCAAGGCTAGGTGAAAATTAATTTTTTATACTCTTTCTTGGTTGAAAAGTAAAAGCTCTCTTGGCTGATATTTCTTTGAGACTTCATGCTTTGGGATAGATTTTAGCAGCTCTTATGTCTGCTCCCCAGAGAGGCCAAGATGGCTGTGTAACCTTTGGCAGCTTTTAAGACAGAGAAATTACCCTCACATGCTATCATTTATCTGATATCGTAACTACCGTGCTAGGCAAGAAGGACTCAAGATCTCAGTAACATTGGTCACTTTCTTGCCCTTCTTATTCCGAATGAAAACAAACTTGAAGCTCTTTAAGGAGCAGCATGAGATAACACATTTAACAATGTCATTGCCACTGAGCAGCTCACAAACAGGGAAGTAGCAGAACTTACTGATGGTTTTGCTAATACAGCGGACTCTCAGTTAACTGGCAACCAGGGGATCAGGAGATGACGGTAAAATATGCGTGGCACTCTCAAGCAACTGGCACACAAAATAAAACTCTTTCTGTGCCAGTTGCTTGAGAGTTTTGCCGGTTCCTTGACTTCTGGTTAAGTGAGAGTCTGCTGTACCAGCACCCAATAAAGACAACTCTGATTTTTAAATGTCTTTTATACTCACAGAATATTATCTTCTAAATTACAATTTAGACTTGTATTCCAAAGTAAATCATGTTTTTGTTTTCTCAAAAAGAATGTCCCTGGGTTATCAGTGACATGTCTCTATCTTGCACCATAAGCCTTTCCGTTGACTACGAGGGTTGGCCCGTATTGGACTTTACAAAGAGGCCAGTTTCTCAGATGTGCCACCGCTCTCCTACAACTGCTGTATTTGGAATCTAAAACTCTCCGACAGGTCACAGCCTTGAGCAACATGGAGGACATGCTGCAGAAAGCGCACTTCGTGACGGAAGGGACGTTCATCTACCTGAGGGACAGCACTGAGTTTTTTATTCGTGTCAGAGATGGTTGGAAAAAATTACAGGTGATTCTTAAATTTTCTTAAACAAACTGCCTCCAAATGCCCCCTGAAAACAATAATCTCCTATAAATGATATTTTTCTGTTTTGAAAATAGGCAAGCAGCTTCTAGCTGATGTTTCATTGTCAATGTACTGTTTTTTCCTTAAAGCTGGGGGCGCTGATCCCCATTCCCGCCGACAGCCCTCCGCCCCCTGCGCTTTCCAGCAATGTGAGTAGTTTCCCCACATCGTGCTCCTTCCTTCATCAGCATTTCCTGAGTCCCCGCTGGTATCCAGCACCAAGCTCTCCAAATTCTGGGCAGCCAGCTCTACGTGGCTCAGTATCTGGTGGAAACCCAGAAATGACCAAATGCCAATAGAATGCCCTCGCAGTAGAGTGGAGAGAGACCCGGACCCAGAGCCTAGAGATCTGTTCCTGGGTCGTAGCTGAATCCTCCTGGGCAAGGGGCTTCCCCTCTCTTGGCCTCAGTTCATGCATCAAATCATGGTTGGTGTAAGCAATCTAGAAGAATTCTTTAATATTTGAGCTGCTGAGACCACTCTGCCTGATAAGAATATTGGCAACGTACATTGTTACATTAACCTGTTGAGGCAGGTGCTATCATCCCCATTTTGCAGATGAGGAAACTGAGGTTCTGAAAGGGTGACTTTCTCTATTAAGTGAATGAGTTGGCTAAAAATCTACTTCCTTGGTTCATTGCTCTTTCTAAAAGGTCCCCTTCTTTTCTGAGGATCATTTTTTCATTCAAGCATGAAACGCTTCTCAGTTCAGAGTGGCCCCAAAATATTAACAAACTAATATTTAAATTACCTTCTCAAGACACTTGCTCCTCAGTGTACTCTGTGGGACAGATAGAATGAAATGAAAATACTCAGAACTGTGTTTCCTTTTTACCTAACAGCCATATCCTCTTCAGCCTCCACTGACATCTATTTCAAGTGGCAATTATGAGAGGCCCGCAGTAAGTACGATTCATGCGTGCCCTGTGCAGATGCTGTCTGCGTGTCTAGTGTGTGCCGGGCCCCAGGCGGGGCACACGCTTCCTGCCCCAAGATGTGTACAGACTAGCGAGAGAGGCAAACAAAAACTAGGCAGTTACAACACGGTGTGGTGAGTCTGTTCGGTGAGGCAAACACAGGGCGCTGTGGGTGTGAGGAAGGTCAAAGACATCTGCCTTCTTTAGAGGAGGTGACTTCTAACCTAAGATCTAAAGGACAGTTGAGAGCAGGAGAGAGCCGGGTGGGAAGAAGGGAGTGGGAATTCCAGGCGGGGCAAGTATGGAACCGAGGGAGCTAAACATTTCTGCACTTCCAAGGATTTCAGTCCGGCTGGGGGTAGAAGAGAGAAGTTAGTCTGCAGAGACCAAGGGTTACTGTCAAGGGCCTGTAAGCCAAGCTAAGGACTTGACCTTTTCTAGTGAGCAGTGGGGAGGAATAGAGGATCTTCAGTGAGATAAGATTGGCATTTCAGAAATTACAGTGTGTGAATGGATTGGAGGGGATAGGATCAGAGTTAAGTGGCTACTGTGCTGTGTGACCTGGGATTACAGCAAATGTTAAAAAAAAAACAAAAGAGGGCAGATTGGAGAGAAATGAAGGAAGCAGGGGTGACAAAGGACCATCAATGACAGATTTAGTCACTGATTGGATATGGGGCAGTGAGGATGAGGGAGATCAGGAATGGTGCCCAGTTTTCTGCCTGGGGAACTGGGTGGTGATAGTTTCCTTTTTCCAGGGATCATCTTGTTGCTAGGATTAGAAACTCTCACTCTATTCCTTCACTCGCTTGAGTGAAGAGCTTGTTCAGGATCCCCAGGGAACTCAACTGCAGGAAGCAGAACTCTTGTCCCTGCTACTAGCCTGTTCCCCTCTCTCTCCAGATCATTTTCTGCAAGGGTCTTCCTGCCTCCCTTCCACCCCTACTCCAACACACAGACATACGTTTCATCTACAAAGCTGACACACAGGTTTGGGTTACCAGGCACAGACCCTGGCCCCAACTCTCCGTGATCTTCCAGCTACAGAGCCCAGTACTACCTGACTCAGTTCAGAGTCTTGAGCGAGAGAGTCTATAGGGGTCATCTTGGGTCAATCACCCACTCTGAGACAAATCAAAAGTAGCCAAGGGAATGAGATTGCCTGCCCTAGGCCACTGTTTTTAGCAAGTGTTGGGGAGCAGTTTCAAAGGACAAGGCATGGTCATGGCAAACATCAGAAGCATGTTTCCTGCCATTCATCATGCCAGCTCTTATGTGGGGCATAGTGATCCTGAGGCACTTGTAGGATATCTGAGTCTCCACTACCGGTGGGACCCCAGCCTGCTTAAAACTCTCCTGGAAACTAAACTAGATCCAGAAGTCTCCAACAAATGGCAGGCAGGCTGGATTCAGATCTCTGATGTGCTTTATTCTGTTTCATTTTTCTCACGTGTGGGAGAACTTTCCACCATGTAGAGCTGTTCAGAGAGCTGACGCGGGTGCTTTGGGAGACCTGAGCTCTCCTTTACTGGAGACGGTCGAGCTGGGACTGCAGGTAGAAGTCAAATAAGATGACCGAGCACCAGTGTGCCTTCCATTCTGAGACATCTGGGATCTCATTAGGAACACGAGGTGGCTGTGGGGCTTGGGGTTTGCCTCTTATTCTTTAACTGCACTGCCTTTTCGCTCACCTTTTTCAGCTGCACCTGATTGCTCTGAACATGCCATTTTCTGGAGATATTCGAGCAGATTTTCAGTGCTTCCAGCAGGCCAGGGCTGCAGGACTGTTGTCCACCTACCGAGCGTTCTTGTCCTCCCATCTGCAAGATCTCTCCACTGTCGTGAGGAAAGCTGAGAGATACAACCTTCCCATCGTGAACCTCAGGGTAAAAATAAATGTTGTTCTACTTGCCTCCTGGATGTGCTCGTCTCCACAGGGACAGGAGGCAGTTGCCAATTCCTGGCATCATCAGAGCCATGCCTGTCTGAGACCCAGCCTGTCCTTGATGGGCTGTGTGACTTTGGAGGGATCACTTTCCTTCTCTGGACCTCTGTTTCCTAATATTTACAGTGGCCCCTGCCTGCTTGGATGGTATGACTCACAGAGCAAGCAGGAGGAAGGAATAATAACCTCTTTCACTTACATACATTTTTTTAGTATTTACAAAATACTTTATACTCATTGTCTTACATAACAGATGCTTCCAACAAAAATGGGAGTTATTCTTTCCTCAGTTTGTCAGGTGCAGAAACTGAGACCCCGAAGGAGAAAGGCATTTGCTCAAAGTCACTACAAACTAGAACTAGTTTCCTTGACCTCCATATGGGTCTGAGGCTCTTGGTTCCACCAGGAGATGGAACCTTCCCTAGGGCATCAGCTGAGTGGCACCAGAGAACAGCTGGTGAACGATGGTCCCACACAAGAGCCACTTTGTCCAGCACCCTAGTTTGGTGCTCTCGGCACATCCCCAGTAAGCTGCCAAAGCCTGGTAGCATTTCTCTGCTCCCACTTGCTAGTAAGGCAGGGCCTCGTAGGGTCTCTCAGTGGCAAATTATACCATGGAAATAGCCAACTTCTTTAAGGCTACAGAGGGACATCTCTGTCATTGCTCATACACATCTTAGGTCCTGACCTCTCACTAGATCTCAAAGACACTGTGAGACCTGATGGCCCCTGGGACCCCACCACTCCAGTTAGGAACCTTGAGGCTGGCATGTTCCATCCTGACCCTACTCCACCCACACTTTCCATCACCTTCCCCAAGGTTCTGCTCCATCACAGTCACCCACTCAAATTATTTGTATTCTTGGAATGCAGATGACTGGAGGAAACAGGGTTCCTTCAGAAAAAGGAGTAGGAGATCCATCTCCATATCACCCATAGTGTGGGCTGGCACAGATCTGGAGCTCAATATATACACATACAAATCTAAAAACAACAATAATAACATAAAGACCTAAAACACACTTTTGATGAGGAGCCTTTACGCACATGTCATAAGAGAAACTGCCCCAGGAAGTAAGACAGAAAAACCAAAAGGGTTCAAGAATGGATTGTAAAATCAAACCACAAACATTTCCCGAGTTCCCTCTGTCCAGACTCTGGGATTGGAGGTGGTGGCTTCACTGTGAGGTGACATCTGGGCCTTAAAGAATGAGTGAATAGCTAGTCCATTTGCAGGCTAATGGTATAATGATTCTAATGTGGCGTTTTTGTCATCATAGGGCCAAGTACTTTTCAATAATTGGGACTCAATCTTTTCCGGCCATGGAGGTCAGTTCAGTACACACGTTCCAATATACTCCTTTGATGGCCGAGACGTGATGACAGATCCTTCTTGGTAAGTAGGGGTGGGAACCTCAAAGTATATGGTATGATAGACAGTTTTAGGAGACATTCTATCATGGGATGCTTTTGTCAGCTGCCCCTCTGGGGTGTTGCCAGCATAAAGCCCCAGTGAGGCAGCTGAAGGCCATGGAGAGAGCCTTGGAGCCAGGAGACCTGGGCTCAGTACCTTAATATGGTTCACTTAGTAAAGCATTTCTGCTCTCTGAGCTTCAGCTGCCTCATCTGTCAAACAGGCAAGGTAATCATATCTATGCCATAGAATTGTTGTATCAATAAAACATTAAGTTATGAGAACATCTGGCACGTAGTGGGCACTTAAAGTGGTCAGTAATGCTATTCTTGGTGATCCTTTAACCCTGTGCCATGAACTACACTCAAATACTTTGAAAGCTATGTATGTTATTAAGATTGAACAACTTAGCAAACCTTTCCTCCCTGTCTACTCTACACCAGGCCTGGAAAGCACACCAATAACCTACACTGCTCCTGCCCTTAGGGGGCTCACAGCCTGCAGGGAAAGATAGACACAGACTAGACAGAACATTGTCATTGTAACATAGAGAAGCAGATAAGATAATAAGAGTGCAGAAGAAATAGTCATCACTAGTTGGAGGTGAGAATCAAGAAGGCTTCCTGTAAGAGGAAGTATTTAATGGGCTTTGAAAGAGGAGAAGCAATCACTAGTTTGAAAATGAAGGAGAGGCCAGTCCAGACAGACTAAGGGACTTTATGTGCAAAGGTTCAGATTCACAAAAGCAGGGAGAACAAGTACAAGGTGGATAGGTTGGAACAGAGTGTTCAGCTAGCTCGGAGACAGAGGTGATGGAGGGGCCAGACCATGGAGGGGTCAGGGGTATGACTTGATTCACTAGAGTTATGCCCATTTGTTCACCCGGATGTGTCACAGAGAAGAAAAAGTAACATGACAAAATTACTTTCTAGGCCTCAGAAGGTCGTTTGGCATGGCTCCAGCCCCCATGGAGTGCGTCTTGTGGACAACTACTGTGAAGCATGGCGAACCGCCAACCAGGCAGTCATGGGATTGGCCTCCCCGCTCAGCACGGGGAAGATTCTGGAGCAGAAAGCGTATAGCTGTGCTAATAGGCTAATTGTTCTCTGTATCGAAAACAGTTTCATGACAGACGCTAGGAAGTAATGACCTTCCCATGATCCCCAAGAGTCTTCCAATTTTTCCTATGTGAAGAGTTGACACTGAAATCTAAAATGTTTAAATGTTGTAAATATTAGTTTTTTATTACACATTCGTCACAACTGCAACCAAAGAAAACATACCTCAATGCACTCAAACCTGAAGACATAAAGGACTGAGATCAAAGATAAACAATCTGATCCATATATTATTGGTGCTAAATTCTGCAGGAAACCCCATGCAGTGTGAACACATCCCAACATGGTTAAGAGCAAGTTGAAAACAAAGGCCTTGGCATTCTGCCCACTGCATCCTTCAGAAAGTAATTCCCTCCTTTTAACCATTGTTCTTGAGTGTAAGATGTCCTTCATGTTTTCTTACAAAGTCAGTGTTTAGCAGTGTTACCCCTTTCTAAGTTATGTGCAGACCAAATACTTTATGCTTTAATACCCGTCCATCATTTGCAACTGCTGTTCTTACAGAGATACAGAACTGCTCAAATGATCCTATTTGTAGTTTCTGATATTATCAGACTTTAATGTTTTCCCCCCTAAAATATTATTGCCATCATGCTTTAGGAGTTTTATATTTTTGCTACAATCATACTTTAGAATGGCATCTGTTTATATCATTCTGACTTGCTGGAAAATTTTAAACTCCAAATTATCTGAAACTAGAAAAGAAATAGCACATAATTACTACCTTTCCCTTGGTAGTCCTTGCACCCACCCCCCCCCCCAATTTTATGACTTCCATTTGGCAACTCTGGAATTATAACTGCGATTGAACAAACAGGTTCATGAGAATGAATTTTCTGAGACACTTATATCTTCATGCTGTGTACTTTAATTTTTTTTTTTCCATGTAAGTGAACATAAAAACATCTTTCCAGGCGCCTTCTTCTGTTCAACTTTTTTCCCTAGTTCATTTATTCTCCACAGTTGATGGGGAAGTGACCCCAGGGTGGGTGTGTTAACGTCGTCACTGCCACTTGTGTGGCCTTGGAGGATGATTAAGGAATAGGAAGATTTTCCCATCATGCCCATCTGCTCCTGCCTATTGTCTCCTACTTGGTTGGGGCAGCATGTGGTGGGCAGAAATACCCCAATGTAAGAAACAGGATGAATTGTGACTATCTCAATGCATAATTCTGGATAAATCTGCCTTTTTCTCTCAAAAAGGTTGGGATAAAATAAACATAGTATCAGCCCACAGTTATTAAACATCAGACTTACTAGGAGCCCCATTTACCTTTCCTCATAACCTTGCAAGGTAGGTATGTTTCTCTCCACTTTAGAACTGAAAAACATAGTAGAAGCTCAGAAATTCACTCATTCCAGGTCACACCGCTGGTGAGTGATGGTCTGGTTTCAGACTCAGGGCCTCTCACTTCAGGGCCCAGGGTCTTTCCAAGGGACCACTGTACAAGGTGTCCTGTCCCCTCCCTTCCAGCTTTGAGTCTGTGGCTTCCTGCCTCTTGACTACACTCTGTAGGAGAAATAGGATCACCAGGCAAGGGGCATGCTGGGATATTTCCTGCCATTTGGCTGGGCTGGCTCAGAAACTCAGGAAAGTGAAGCCACTCAATAGTCCTTGAGGAGGAAGGAAGGAAACTGAGGACACCCCCCCCCCCAAAAAAAAAAAGGTGACAGTCCAAAACCTCCAGTCAGGGGCTTCCTAAATGGAAGAATGGTGAGAATCTCTAATGAATCATGGAATGAAGACTGTTTTAGATTGGAAAGCCCCAGAGGTGGATCATTGAAGATCAGCGAGTGACTGGCCAGGCTGTGGGGAGTGGGGTGCCTGGCAGGGACAGGAACTGAGGGGGAAGGGGAGTGCAAGGCCCCTGAGGTCATGAAGTGAAAATGTCATTCATCAGAGTTCCCCATGGCCCTGGGTCACAGAGGAGCAGAGTGGGATGGGGGTTCGGAAAGAGCCAAAGGAGGAGAGACCCCTTTTGCTAACCCCAGGGAAGAGCTGAGGTTCATGTTCTGACTTCTCAGCCTTCTGTGTACACTGGAGAGGGGATATAACCAATTAGCCCTCCCAGAAGAGGCCCTGAATCAATCCCAGCCCTGTTCAGGCTCTGAGAATGACACTTAACATCCCAGGCCTGGCATTCAAGACCCTTCACTGAACGTCAGCTTTCCTGTTACTTGCTCAGCCACAGAGGCCCCTCTGCCAGGTAACTGTGTATGCCCTGCTCCATCTTGGGAAAGCCTTAACCAGTCAATAGCCAGGGCAGATCTGGCTTCAGCTGTGACACCCCCCATTTCCCTGACCCTGTCTACCTTTGTCATGCTTTCTCCTGCACCAGTTGTGTTTAATACCTGTCGCACAATTGAAACACGGGAGCTGAAAGGTCTCCAAGCCCTCACCCTGCCCCTGAATGTACGCCAAGGCCAGGAAGCAGACCCAAGCTCTCAGACATAATAAGGGAGGGAAGATATACTGTAAGTTCATCTTCATGATGAGAGAGGTCTCTGGGTCCTTGCTGAGTTCATATTGTAGACTCTCAAGGTCTGAAGCCTGCAGTGTCCAAGGTCCCTGGTCCAGAAGCAGAGCCAGAAGGACAGGAGCAGCTGTCTCATATCAGCCCACATTAAGGCCACACCCCATGAGGAAGCAGACTTTGAAGGGCACAAAGGACCAAAGGGACTGAGGAGAGGTGGGGGTGGGGGAGATAGAGCATCAAGGAGAAGGTCCGGAGATCCTCTGCCAATTGGGATGTGGCCACGTGGTGGTGCCTGAACAAAAGTCACAGGAGCCACCGGCGCCCTCTGGACGTTGTATGGCTTGCACTCTGTTGCTTGAACCTGTAGGGAGTGCAAGTAAGAGACAGTGGGGAATTCAGGGAACTGTCAGCAATCCAGTACAGCTGCATATTAATCAATACAGAAAACACAAGTCAAATTCATAAATAACAGCAGCGAAAAAAAAAAAGAAAGAAATGTGTTGGCTCATTAAACCAAGTAGAACGACAGACGATACAAGAGACTCAAGGGCATTGTCACTTTGCATGATATCTCTCTCTCTCTCTCTCTCTCTCTCTCTCTCTCTCTCTCTCTCTCTCTCTCTCTCTCTCTCTCTCTCTCTCTCTCTCTGTGAGAGTGTGTGTGTGTGTGTGTGTGTGTGTGTGTGTGTGTGTCTTTCTTCTGCTAGTCTCTGTATCTGGCTTCCTCCCCTTCAATGAAGGACAAGATTCCTTCATGTGGCAGTGCTTGTTCACAGACAGTTCCAAGCTTACATTACTCCACCACCCCAGAGAGAGGCCGTATTGCAAAGAGCAGACTTCCTCTCCCTTCTGGGATTATACTAATTCCTGAAAAGAACTCTCATTCGTCCCACATGTGTTGTGTGCCTATGACAGTAATGGGCAGCCCCACCCAAGATGTGTGCAGAAGGCATAATTCCTCCACCCAAAATAGTAGCAGGCTGACAATGGCCAGAAAAATGGGGGCCCAGGAAGGTGAGAAAACAAACAAACAAACAAAAACAGAAAGAAAGGATTCCGGTACATACAATAGTAGGAAAGGGCTGAATCTGGATGTGATGGTGAAATGATAGAGGTAAAGTCATCCTGGCATTGAATTCTGGGATAAGGTGTTTGGACTTTATCCTGCAACTGATGGGACACCTGGGAAGATTTTCAAACATGAAGGTGGTATCAGACAGCCTGTGACCCACACGACTGTGCCAGCAGGGACTGGAGCCAACAAGACGGTGGGAACTGCTCCGGAAAAGCCCACGGTGACCTATTGCAATTGCCGAGAGCACTCAAAGGAGCTATCAGTCCTTCTCAATATAGACATTCATATTTATAAATATCAACAAATACTTGATTTGACAAATCTCCTTAGTCAACTGAAGAGATTAAGCAGTCTCAAAGAGGGAACCAGCAGATCAATCAGAACAAATGGCTTTTATTAAAAAGAATTATTGCAGAAAGCAGGAGCTGTTTGAAAATTCAAATTTGTATTTCAGTAAAATGTCAGAGGGTAAAGGAAGCATGGCATCGAATACTAAGAGAAGGGGTAACAGTCCTTGAAAATGAAAGGCATGATTGTGTGAACCTCAAAATAAAATAGGACAGCAGCATAGACACTGTTGAAAGCTGATTTAGTATATTATCAAGTAAACTCATAAGAATTAATATGGTTCTCTCAAAACATAGACAAAAAGATAGATTCATGAGATAAAAAACAGAAAGAGAATGATAGATATAATGTCCCAATATTTATATAACAGGAGTCATAGAATAAGAAAGAAGAATGGATGTAAGTGAAGAAGTATCAATTAACAAAATAATGAAAGAAAATGTTCTGAACTGAAAGAATTTTATCTATGGATTGAAGTGGCTCACTGACCCCTGGGCAGAATTGTTCCAAAAAATCCCCCCAAGAACATATCTGGTAAAATTTCTGAATTTCAAGGATAATATAAGAATCCCATAAACTTTGATATGGAAAGGGATTCAAGTTGGCATTGGAGTTCTCATTTGCAATATTAAAAATTAGAAGATAATGGAGCAATGTGTAAATAATCCTATGGATTAAGAATTATTAAAATTTTACAGTCAGTTACAAAAGAGAGGCTTTCAGAAATATCAAGACTCAAAGTTACAGCAGCAGGCACCTTTCCTGAGAATTAAACTTTGTGGAACAATTATAATTAAATAAAGATGAACAGTTAATTAAGATCTTACAAAGTAGAGGGCATTGTAATATACTAGAAATCTCATGAGAAACAAAGGATAATTTATAGTTATGTCTAATTAATGTGTAATACATGTACCACATATGGACTGAGGTGATTTTTCTTTAATAGTTATATATTTATTTTCACGTGTGTTAGAAATATATCGGTGGCACCAAATAAATAACTTCCAATTTGTTTTTGTATAATATAAAGCTTAACTGAGTATTAAAGTTTTAAAAAGTGTTGGTTCCAAGAAAAATATTTAAGTAACTAATTGTACAAATGGCATATTGTTAAGGTAGTAGACGAATGAGTTTGACGAAATAATTGTTGATAATGTGGTGGTAAAATATGTTTCAGACTTTATCAACTTGTGATGATAAAATAGGTTCCTGTTTCTTTTAAAAACCTAAGTTACAAGTTTGACCTCCTAGGTGTGAAATGAGCACAAAGTCCAGTCCTTTTCTTCCTCAAATGTTCTTCAATAATTGTGCCTTCACATATCCTGGGGTTGCTTATATTTTCCCAGGAATCAATTCTACTCATTTAACTCACACACAGTAAAAATGCATTCACCCTCTTCTTACGATGTGACAACCAGAGTGACACCCACCTGTCACATCCTCTGCATGATGTGCCTTCCATCCCACCAGGCCCTCACACTGGTCAGTCAGCTATTTATTGAGCATGTAGGGGCACCAAAAAAAGACAGAGTCCCTGCCCTCAAGGGTCAGGGGAAGGGGAGACAGATAATAAACACACAAACAAATGAATAAATAAGATGAATTCGGGTTTTAAAAATTGCTGCCAGAAGACAAGGTAACGGGGTTTGATTGTGGGGGGCGGGACGCTCAGATACCCTTCTGAAGAGATGCCATTTGAGATGAGATGTTTGCAACTGCTGTGCTGAGGTGTCTTGATTAAGGTGTGACTATAAAGCTGCTTGATGTCTTATGAATGCTGTCCCCAGCCATCCACACGTATAGCGTAGTCTCTTAGCGCACAGACCCTTATAACCCGGCGGGGAGGTATATGAGTTACGGTCCAACCAAAAGACAGGAAACACTTTAAGTATTTGAAACAGAGGGAATTTAATGAAGATCATTTGTTACACAAGTGACAGATAAGCTGAAAAACTCAACAGTAAGGGGCACAGTAAGACTCTCCAGACACTATCAAAAGAGGCAAATGAAAGGGGATGTGTTGTCGGAGCCCAGAGGGTAGACGCTCCACGTCTGCCCCATTCCTGTCTTGAAACAAGGCCCATCTTCTTCTACCTTCCTCAGGTAGGTCCAGGGCAAATTAGAAAAATGACTTCCCCTTGCCTCAGGGACCCCCTCTCCATGGCTGGTTCTTCGGAGCCTCCCCAATAGCTGACTCTCCCCACAAGCGCTGCACTCCTGACAAGGCAAATGGCTCTGAGCCTCACTGCCCGCTTCCCCTGCTCCCCAGTCATCTCCTGAGACTAGGAAGGAGGGGTAGGGGACAGCTGTAGGGACATTCTGTAAGCCCCCAGTGGGGGGGACCCTGGTACCGTGGTAGGCCAGCTCTCTGGAGCAGGTGGCGTGCTGAGAGCCTCTCTGTCACCTCTGGACTTCCGCTGGAATTCCCAGGCATCAGGTCGAGTCCCTCCGAACATCCTGGTAACCGTGAACCATGGCAATCAGGCAGGCTTGCCAGGACCTGGCGGGAGAGCGTGCCAAGAAGGAGGCACAGCAAATGGAAAGGCCTCGAGGCTCAAGCTCAGTGCGTCAAGGTGCTGGGGGGAGCTGGTGGGAGCTGGAGCGAGAGTAAGTGGGGAGGTGACGGGTGAGACCAGGGAGGCTCGGGAGCAGCTGCCGATCGCCCCAGCTCTTGCAGACCAAGGTAAGGGGTTTGGGTTTTCTGTCTGGTTGCTCTGAGAAGCCACCGAAGGACTTTAAGCAGGAGCGGGGCACGAACTATTTTGTTTTGTTTCGTTTTGGAGGCAGAAAATGATATAATTGGATGTATCATTATGACATTTTTCACCATCAGAAAACGAAAACCAGGAGTTCCCTGGGGGTGTAGTGGCTAGGCTTCGGCGCTGTCAATGCTGCGGCCTGGGTTCAGTTCCCAGTCAGGGAGCTACCCACATTAAATAAAATAAAATAAAAAGAAAGAAAGACAACGGAAAACCAGCGTTAACTCCATGTACACAAAATGAGCCTCACAAACACACACTTACCTCCTGCTACTACTACCATTTGTTTTATTATTGAGATAGATGCAACTATCTAGATTTTTGCTCTCATCTGATTGGTTAGGTGAAAAGTATATGAGGCGATTTTTTTGTTTTGGAAAGACCACCGTGACTTCTGTGTGCTACATAGACTGTGGGGGCAATGCTGCTGGTGAGTGGATCTGCTAATGAGCTGTTGTAGTGATTTAGCTGACAGGGGCTCATACCTGGGCTCTGGGAAGCAGAGGAGATGGTGAGCAGTGGGCAGACTTGGGATGAATTTAGGAGCAGCCCTGCTGAAAGGACTCAGTTGTGAGAGAATGATTCCTGGGATTTGGGCCTGGCCGGTTGCCCGGATGGTGGTCTTACTTCCTGGCATGGGAGTGACTCCCATGAGTCATAGTGATTTTTGTTTTTTTCTTTTCTTTATTATTATACACCCAGATTCTACAAGAGTATCTGCCACTTAGTAGGTGCTCAATAAATACATATTGCAAAATCAAAGGAGCAATAGTTTGATCAGGTTAGATAGCTGAGATGTCTATTGACCATACTCATGCTCTTGCCGCGTATGACTGATACATTTAACCACTTAAATATGTTTGTAACCTTCTATTTTAAGAAGGAGAAAAGGGATGAAATTCCAGTTGTCATTGGCCAAGTACCTCTATCCCACCCTTCCAGACAGAGACAGCAAAAACTCACTTCTCTGGCAGGGGAGGTGAGTTCCTCTGTCCTCCTACTGGTCCTGCCTCTGGGGGGACTTGAGAGAATTCCTTGGAGAAGTGACAAACAACACCACAGTGGAGGGTTCTCTGCTCTTCACCACAGGCCTAGAGGAGGGGTCATTTTCTGGGGACTCACTTCCTGGCTGAAGCTGCCTTGACGCTCTGGGTGCTCAGAAAGTTCCACACAGGCCCTGAGTGCATTAACGTTGCTTCAAGATGAGATGCTCCCTCTTCACACCAGCTCCCCGGGGCATCCCAGCCACAGAATTCTGCTTTGGCAATTCTTTAAGGGAAAAAAATCATCAAATTCTGTGCAGCCTTGGAATCTTGCTGCAAGGAGAGGGAGCCTCTCTTTCACGGCCTGCTGTTCCCTTCTGCTTTCAAACAGCTCCACTTGGGTGGACGCATCCTTTTAGGTAGTGCATAGCCAACCCGTTCCAACATCCTGACGTCTTTTGACCTAGACCCCTCGCAACAGCTGGCTAAGATTTGCCCCGCTGCTGACCAGCACAGGAAAGAGCAATCCTTGTGGATCCTCACCACCTCTCCTCGGCCAGTCCCACGTTGGAGGACTTAGTACTTACAAGTCCCACCCGCAGGTACCATTTCTGTTTTATTTAAGCTTCTTTAGTTATAGGACAGAGATCCAAGTAAAATTAGCTTAACACAGAGTTACTGCATCTTGTGAAAAGGGCAGACCTGGCATTCGGATCACTGCGTCGAGATAAACAAATAGATTGGTCAAGTCTTTCTCTCTCTTGCTCCCATCCTTTTCCCTCCATCATTCATCTTGACTTTTCTCTGTGTTCTGGCCACAATTTCTCTTACTTGAACTGGCTTCATCCTGACAAGGATAAGGCACAGGAGGCGTGGCCACCAGAAGCTCCTGGCTTAATTATTTAGCTCAGCTACACCAAGGCAAGGAGAAGGCTTCTCTCTCCTCCCCTTGCTTTACTGGATATTGGTCTCAGCTGACTGGTCCCGTTTTTAGCAGTCTCCTCATTCAGTCTCAGAGGCTG
>PVJL010006687.1:0-88777 GCA_004026885.1 Lyroderma lyra | reverse complement strand
AATCAGGGTGGAGAATTTTGCCTATAGTTAAATAATATCCACACACTCCCAACCAACACTTGACATTTTCCTTTTCTCTTTCTCTAGTTAATTTTTCTTTAAATATTTTATTACAATGGAAGAGTGAAAGAGCATATCATAACTCCCTTCCATCATTCAAAGAAAATTAATTTTTACTCCCCCCACTGAGGGCAAAAAGACACCTACTTACATAGAGCTTATCCTGGCTTTACATATACCCCAAATTTAAGCCACTGAGCTGTATTTCCTGTTTGTTTATTTGTTTGTACCTATTGTAGTCTTGGGGCTTTTTTATTCCTTTTCTGGATGGGGTATCATGCCATTACTGACCTCAGAATTTTAAAACCCATCTGTTTTCCACAAGATCTAATGCTTCTTTTGGGGACCATCCAGTAAAACATAATGGAAAACTTTTTCAATCACCATGGCATTCAAGCTATGCAGATACACTTAAATGCTTATGTTTAAAGAAAAAGGAAAACAGATTCAGGGGGAAAATAGCAAGTTGCATCTCCATAACTGCATTTCAAGAAGTTAAAAGCATTGGTGTCCAAGAGGGCAAGACAAATGCTTTCATTAGGAGAGGGCAATGCAATGATGTCTAGCACATAGTAAGTACTCAAGAAAAATTAGATGTGACCATTGATAATAGCTCCCAATGACCATGCCCCATAGTAATCCTAAAACTACTAGTTCCTGCAGATAGGAAAGAGGGTATTGGATCTGGACTAGCATTAACATAAATTCTTGTTGAAATTTTGGATTTTCTTGCTCCTTGTCATTACTCTATCCCTCTGCGTGGTTTAGGACCCATTTGTATTTCACATATACCATCCATTCTGATCTTCACAGACTGTGTTATGTGGCAGAATCATCTTGACACCTCAATTGGAGAGTGAGAATCCAGGACAGCTTGCAAAGATTACATTTACACTTCTGGATCACTCCATCATCTTTTACTTGAATATTATTTTATCTAATACTTCTTATGGGGAAGCTTATTTTGACTTTTATTGGATTACTTCTCTTCGGTTGAGAGGAAAGGTACTGTGTAAGAAAGCTGATAGTCAAAGTATTTATGCTCTATATTTGTGTGTGGAGGAAGAAACAGGAAATTTTGCTGTCTCCCTGGAAATTAAAAAAATTGGCAACTGGGAAGATCAAGTTAAATCTCTCAAGCTGGTCTGCGGTGGTGCTACCAGTTGGAAATCCTGGAAGTGAAGGGTGAAGTTCAAAATTCTCAAGTTGGTGAACGGAAGAAGGAAAAGCAGTATAGACTGCTTACGAAGAAAGCAAAGACATAGTGACTAAAGCGGAGAAAGAAACCTGCTTCTCCCATTTACTATAATAGTTATTACCACTGATTAAGTTTTTAGTAAATTTTAATAACTTCACTTTCTTCTCTCTCCTTCCAAGTAAAATACCTGCTATGAAAACGAACAAATGTAAATGTTGTGAATCTAACTGATATAATGTCACAAAATCTTATCTTTCAAAACATACTGGGCAGATTGTTTTCCTCTAGGGAGTAATACACGGGGCTTAAGGAGGGACAGTGGACAGCTACTGCTATGAAACTCCTTTAGTTTTAACTGGGAATAATTGACGTAATTGCCTTCACACCCGCCTCCACTTTAAAAGGAGTGAAAGGAGTGGGTGAGAGGGATGACAGGGGTCTAAGAGATAAAGTTTGAAAAGCAAAAACAAAATTATGCAAAACCTACAGTGCACAATATTATGCAAAAGCTACAAGGTGGCTGCTCCACTGCCTCAGCATAGATTTCAAACGATTTATAAAACAATCTGCAAAGTGCCTTTCTAGGTGAAAAGCGGCGGTAGAAATGCTTCTATGTTTCTCCGAGAGTAACCGTTAGCCCAAAATTCCCCGGGCACTTGTCACTTGGGTTTGTCTCTAATCCTATGCCCTCCTCAAAATGTTTCTACCGACCTTCTACCGACTTCATTAGTTAGAAAAACAAACCACTTTCGACTTGAGGAACTATTAAAATGCTGTGCCTTCCTGGAAAATTTAAATTGCTGAGGGCGGAAGAAACACCTTGCCTACCGACTAAAATGCATGTCTCGATTTTCCCTCCGGCGCTCAATCGGGCTTCTCGGCCCCGCCCAAGGAGGAAGAGGCGGAGACTCCATTCGTGTCATTGGCTAGCGCCGGAAGTTGGCCGCAACACGGCGAAGAGACACAATCTGGAGTTTCCTAGTTGGGAGTTTCTCCGTGCAAAGTGGGTAGGACATTGACTGCTTAGGATTCGGGGATGGAGGTGGGGCATTTGGGCCAAAATTGGAAAGACACTCGGGGTTAAAAAGATTCAGTGTGGGGTTAAAGTTGGGAGAGGCGGGAGATGGAGACGATGCTGTTAGCCCTTTGCCTGGTTTCTTTCAGCTTAACTATTTGGAGTTACTTGATTATTCTTCCCCAACCTTTGGGTCGCAAGTCCTCGGCTGAAAGATAGAATTTTCTGGCCATCTCCTGCTAAGGTTTGGAAAAATAGGAACTAAATGAGAACGTGAGCTTTGCAATCAGTTCTGAATCCCTCTCCCGCCTAATAATTGAATAATCCTCCGCAAATTAACTTCTCTAAGCCTCGGTTTCTTCATCAGTAAAATAAGAGTCATACCTCCTAGGCTCGTTGTAAAGACTGTAATGAAGTGACCGGTATAAATGAAATAACGTGTAAAGTATATTATTGTGTACAGTTTGGGGTTAAGTGCGTGCAATAAGTTTTGTTTGTTTTGTCCTTTAGACCTACAGCATAGTGTTTGAAAAATTACAGATTGGGAGACCTTTTTAGCTTTCTCTGAGAAAAAATGAGAGCTGGTTGGATTTGTGAGGACCCCTTTTGAGATATTCAGTGTTTGAGTCTGTGATTTCAGGGACTAACAATGGACACCCAAAAGGACGTTCAACCCCCAAAGCAACAGCCAATGATATATATCTGTGGAGGTAAGAGTAGCACTTACATAAAGTAAAAGTGTTTTACTTTAGCATTTTTGGAAATTATTATATTTCTCTTTTGCTTAAATGAGTCACTCATCTTTAAAATTACAAAGCAGAACACCAACAACCGTGAAAAATCCTCTCGATAAGATTTTCTCTTAGAAAAAGTGTATTGCCCACAACTATTTCTTTTCTCCTCAGTATATTAGTGATAACATACCATGAGATTGAGTATATTTTAGTGCTCTGGGTGAAAAATGTGGTTAAGATAATTTGCTTGTCTGTAATGTTTTTCTTTTAATCATTGAACAGAAGTTTTTCTTTTCTAGAATGTCACACAGAAAATGAAATAAAATCCAGGGATCCAATCAGATGCAGAGAATGTGGATACAGAATTATGTATAAGAAAAGGACTAAAAGATGTATCCTTTTAACTATGCTTTCTAAATATGAGGTAGGAGAAAGTTAAAAATAATGCTTGGGTTAGTAGTTAAAGACTTATCTCCAGTAAGAATGGTAATGACTTACCAACAGCAACAACAAAAAAAGACATGATCAGCATTTTCATGGACCAGTGCACCAGTCGGTAGTCATATAATAAATAATGTAAATACTAGTTGATTTTGGTTCTCATAAGTCTGTTTTTCAGGGATTCTGTATTTACCTAAGTACTCATTATTGAGCTTGAGTTTATTGACAAACTATAGAAGGAGAAATAAAATATTGTGTATGTGCGCTACCTAATGGAAAAAGTGAAGCTTACAAATTAGCTGAAAGAGTAAACTGTTATGTGGTAACTAACAATATTTTTTAAATCAGTGACTTATCACCTTTAACATTACTTCAGTGTTTTTTGGTGCATTGGTCATTTTTTTTTTTTTAATGTGGGTAGTTCCCTGACTGGGAATTGAACCCAGGCCGCAGCATTGACAGCGCTGAAGCCTAGCCAGGACACCACCAGGGAAATCCCTGCATTGGTCTTACATCATGGAAATGGGACTAATAAAAATTGAAACAGTTTTTTTTTTTTTTTTTACTTCATTTCCAATTGTCATACTGAACAATGAATTTCATACCTTTGTGCATTTTAGATTAAATAACAAACTAGCTTATTGTTAAGAGAATGTAATATGGCAGTAAGTCTGTTATATAATTTTTAGATACTTCTTTTGTCCTTAACTCAATTTAACAGTGGTGGTTTTTGATGCTCGGTGAAACATGGAGTTCAGAGGAATGTCTTTGTGTTTAGATTTGCTGTTAATGTTGTATAGCTTTTGATTAGTGTACTTACCTTTATGAATACAACTATATATACACATGATTTCATTTTAAAAACCATATTGTATTTACGTATCTAGTAATAGTTATTTTTTGTTCAGTTACATAATTTGTAATTTAATTTTATTGTATATGTCATCTGACACACAATAAAGGTTAAAAGTGCTTCCCCAAACCACACTTTTCATCAAAACCTAGAATCATTGGGGCCCATGTTAAAAATAAAATTTTCTATGGCTCTCTAAAGGTCTGACTAAGTTCCTTGGAAACCACTGTTTTATATCATCAACTGTTTGTAAAGCCTCTGTCATCATTTTGTATAGCGTGTATCAGTGCACTTACTATCAGTGTGCATTTGGCATTTTGAGTTACATTTTTCGTTTGTTACTTGAAGTAGGCCTTTCTGTGTTTGTATATAATGCTTGACTCTGTTAAATCTTGGGTGAAGGAAAAGAAACATTAATGGTTGCTTTCTGTAAGGCAAAAATCATTACCACATAAAGTAGATGAAGCAGCCTATTAAAGCAGGTGCAGTTCCCAGGTGTAATCATTCATTAAAGGAAAAAAAAATCTGCTTTCAGGATATAAAAGAAATAGGGATTGGTTTACACTGAATTACTGGATAAATCTTTAAAACTTTTGTCTTGATCTTAGGAATTTGGATGCTCAGATACTCCATCTGTTCCAGGATTCCATTAAGAGAACATCATGTTGGCCTAAGATATATTCCAACTTTATTAATAGCTACGTGTGTCTCTGACATTCAAAATATGCCATTTTTATAAAACACCTGTATTTCTACTACCATCCTCAGATACTACATTCTATAAATTTATTACGTGGTATACAAAGTACTAACATGCTCAGATTTTAAAGAGTGCCTCCTTGTTCTATGTTTTCCTTTAGCCATGGCTTTCATAATTTTGCAATTCTGCCACATTTCTTTTTGATCTTGTTCTTTTTAGACAAAAGAATCCTAATAAATAAGGTATCTCTTTATGACAGCTTTCTAAACAAACCCAAATTCATTGGATAATGTTTCTCTTAAACTTCTAATTTCATAGGTTTTTTATGTATATTAGCTTAATTGAATATTGTAATTTGTTTAACTACAAAGCTGTTGAATGGAATATGTTATTACCACTGGAACTCATGACCACCATTTCAGTCAGTCAGCTCTTTGTGTCCCCTTCATTTATTTTATTTTTTTTAAATATTTTTTTCTTGGGGGTTCCCTGGTGGTGGTGTGACTAGGCTTTGGTGCTCTCAACACTGCAGCCTGGGTTTGATTCCCAGCCAGGGAACCATACACACAAATATAAATATAAATATATATATATATATATATATATATAAATATATATATATTCCCCTTCATTTATGAAATGGAAGTCATTTTGCCTCTGTCTGCCTAGACCGTTTTAAGGGGAAAAAAGGTGAAACAGATATAAATTTGCTTTTAAAAGATTCTTGTAAATGTTCTCTATAAAAATCAGTAAATCAAAACAAAGTTAACATAGAGTGGACAATTTCATTAACTCGTCCTAGAAAAACTGCTACTTATTCATTGCTGAATAACACTACAGTCACCTTCGAAGAACTCCCCTTGGGAAGCAAGGTGTTTCGAAGCAGTTTGGTAACTCTTTCTGGAATGGCCATCAGAGCTGCTGTTGTCCCCAAAATCTGACAATTAAGTTTGCAAAATTAACGTGCGCTTATGTTGGCAGCACTATACACACAACTTGGTAATTTAAGGTCAAAGGAGGTAGTTAAATATATTCGTTGAACTGTTATGCTCCAGGCACTGTCTTAGGTTTATGTTTGTTATCTACTTAGTCTGAAATTATAAAACTGAAAACATTTCCTCACAAATGATCTTTACTATTTTATTTGAAGTGTAGTATGTCTTATTCATTTTTGTACCTAGCGCCCAGTACAGTGTCTTACTCATAATCAGCACTCAGAAAATGTTAAATATGAAGAGGGAATCTTGACTTTTTTTTACTCTTGTATAAAGGGGAGGAAGTAAATCCAAGTTGTAGATATCCTGAACAGAATTATGTTTCTGTAATTAAGTAGGAATAGATAACCATTTTACCTTGCAGGTAGTAAAACAATCCAAAACGGTAACCGCGTTTTAACCCCATCTAAAACTAACCGCAAAAGAGGAAAGAACTCTACTTTTCACTCTATTTCTCAGCTGACGCTGACGGTCCTCTTTCCTGGTGGACTGGGGCATGTAAAGCCAATCAGCGGACGGCGGGTCGGAGACTAGCCAATTACCCCGGAGATGTCCTAATCCCCGCCCCCTGCGGTCAGGGCTTGCCCTAGGGCCTAAGGTGGGGAGACACGCCCCTTCCTCTGCACCTGGGGCGGGTCTGGTTAGGTGTGCAGCGTCCCAGTCCTCGGTTAAGGCGCAGTGTCTGAGAACCAGGTGAGTACTTGCCCACCAGGAATAAATTGCAGCTCCCCATCTCAGTCCCTCCCTCCTAGCAGGGATGAAAGGCAAGCGCGGAGGAGCAAATGCACCGTCTGATTAGAGTGAGAAAATGTGTTGTGGGATGGGCATGCTATCCTGGTTGGGGGAAACTTGTTAGGGACCTTTGTTTCCTCCTGTTGGTGGCGAATTTGGGGCGGGTTGCAACGCCTGGGTTCCCAGGTTTTGCCAGTGGCGACCGGTCCTGGTGACCAAAGCCAGAAGGTGGGGAGTAATTTTATTGAGTCCTAAAGCGCCTCCTGACCGTTACGGACTGCCTGTAGAGATCCGGAATCCTGACCAGTACCTGGCCCTTCCCCCTCTCTGGCTGCTTTGTACATAGAAACCGTTGCTACGCCTGGAGAATGTCATTTCCTTTAGGCCTTTGGCGGCAGAGGGCGCTCTGTGGATGCTGGAAAGTATGCCTTCGTGGAAGAAAATAGGTTTCCGTGTTTTTAGTCCATCACAGTTTGCTTTGGAGATGTTACTGATAAGCTGAGTAGGAAATATAGGAAATGAATGTGGATCAGGATGATGGAGAAGAAATTAAATCCAACTAGGACCAAAGGTTTACTTAATCATAGACAACAATTGCAAATAGATATGAAAGTTTTGAAGAGAGCAAATAAAGTATATTTTGGAACTTGAGAATTGATATTTAGTGGTCTTGAGGATGTGTAGCTTACCAAAAAAATGGTAGTTTTCAAAAAGGATACTCAGAAAAATGTCTAAAATCTATTCAGAATGAAATTAATTTGATTAGGTAAGAAATGTCTCTTCATTTCCATGTTTTTCACTGTATTTTATGCAAGACACCTTTAATTAGAAGTAATCTATTTTAATTCCATTAGATGCTTAAATCTCTCCCTTCAAAGATCCTCCAGCTCTTTGGACAAATTCTCCTAAGGCAACCCATTCTATTCTGAACAGTCTCAATCATTTAAATTGTTTTATTTTGCTTCCCTGTAACTCCCACCCTTATGGCTATGCTAGTGATGGCAGACGTTCATCATAACTGGACCATGCCATTATGGCATGAAGCCACAGTTTCATTTCTCAGCTGAATCTCATCCAGATACTGACGAACTGTCTTCTATATTCTATACTCACGTCGAAACCAGCAAAATACGGAGGAGATTGTGACAGAGCATCCTCTTTTATTATTGAGGTCTGATATATGACCAGACTCCCAGGAAGCAGGCATGCTGAAGGAAACGAAATAGACTCTTTGCTACTTATTTTAAAACTTATCACCCAATATATTTTAGTGCAGTGATTTTAAAAATCTTTGACAGTGAATCACAATAAGAAGTATGAGGGCTGTCTGGAAAAAAAACTAGCCATAAATGCCTCTGTTTTTCATATTACATGTCTGGACTTTCTGGATAGCCCTTGTATATATTTTTTTACTACATGTACATTTATATACATATCTTTTTAATTTCTGTTTGTATAGACAAAATTAAAAGTTTTTACAAAACAATATTTAATGGTATGTGTCAGGAATCTGATTTTTGGGGGGGTGCTATCAGTAGCAAGCAATACTGCTTGAAACTGGCTAAATTAATTTTGTGGGTTGCCACCTGCAATTTGAAAAATATGAGTATGAGGGTTAACTATGTGGGCTCTGTCTGTGGTTCCCTACCGATATTCAAATCTTCAGTTCACTGCTTAATAGCTGTATGACCATGAGCAGTTACTTAACTGCAAACATCAACTTCCTTATCTGTAAATGGAAGTCATTAATATCCTACATGGGAATGGTTTTTGGAGGTGGAGATATCCATGGCACATAGTAATTTAGCTCCATAAATGTTGACTATTATAACTGTTTTCTATTTAAAACCTATCTGATGTAATAGTTGAAGAATTGAGGTAATATATGTAAAGTACTTACAGTGGTGCCCAGCACACGTTAAGAACTATGTATTTGTTGCTGCTGTTATTATCATCATCATTAGCAGCAGTGTCATTAGAATGAAACTGTGCATGACCTCCTTTTCCCAATTTAATTCAGCAAGTGTTTCTTAAGAGGTATAAGTAATTAACTACTTATTCTATTAGTCCTGAGTATATCAAGATAAATAAAGTAAGATCTCTCACAATCTAGAAGAGAATCACAATTAGATTATGTGCTATGTGAGAGGTCTGTACAGAGTGCCATTAGAACACAAATCTGGGGGCTGTTCACTGATGGGAGTGGGCTGCAGGGAATGCAGAAAAGAGTGATGTTAAGGAGACAGCAAAGATATTATTTATGTTTGTGCTGATTCATGAAGGATAGTTGGGATGTTAACAGCTGAAATAGAAGGTTATTCAAGTCAACATTAAAAGATATCCTAAATATCGGTTTGAGTACCAGAGTGGATCAGAATATGCCACCCCCAAATAGGCCACTTTGGCATAAGGAATTATTTTGAGCTGAAGTAATTAAACAACAGAAAGAACTCTCTGCCCTTATCCTTTGCCTAAAAGCAGGGCATAAATTTCCCTCTGGGAATGTTTTTCCTCCTCCCCTCTCCCATATCACAAGGAAAAAAAACCCTTATCACAGTACAGGGACAGTCAGCACCGAGATGAGTCTGCATAAACAAATCTTACTAAAATATAACCCTTTCATTTATTTCTTCCATGTATTTACTTTTTCCTAGAAGCCAAAACATTTTCCTTTGATCATTCCCCACAATTTATCACTCTTTGTTAAAATGGTAGTAGGTTCCCAGGCTGAACAGTTACTTTGGGTTTTTACTTTTTTATGAAGCCCCCATGTAAGTATAAAATAAAGCTTTTCTTCTGTTAATCTATGTTTTCTGAGTTTAATTTGCAGCCCTCAATTGCTGAACTTAAATGGGTAGAGGATTTTTTCCTTTAGAGCCCCAAACATGCTTTGTCATTATATTTCAGCTTCACTTAAGTGAAGATTAAGTGAGATAATATCCATGTATGGTACATTAGTAATTCAGCTCTGTGAATGTTAACTGTTTTTAACATACTATGGAGAGAGAGTTTAAAATGAGTAGCCTTCCTCCTTGGAAAAAAACCACATAGGTTTTCTATAGAAATGAAAAGTAAATACTACAGAGTACCTAGATGGTTATTACTATCCAAACTGAGTATTGTGTGTGTGTATAAGATTAATAACTGTTTTCCTTTAGTATATTTCAGCCATGACCGCCAAAGATTATCCATCATTGTGGGGCTTTGGAACAACAAAAACATTCAAAATTCCCATTGAACACTTGGATTTCAAGTATATTGAAAAATGTTCAGATGTTAAACACTTGGAAAAAATTCTGTGTGTGCTCAGGTAAGCATTTAAAAATTATTTCCTTTTCAGAATGCCAATTTTACTTACATTGTTGTTCCCTTCTAAAAGTTGAAGCTATATTAGAAACATTGGAGAAAATTTTCACATATTAAGATTGTTGTAATTGCCCACGTTAGGTTCTAAAATAGTGGTTTTCATCCTGTGGGTAGTTTGAAAGATTCTGGCTAGGTCTACTTCCAGCACATGACTTAGGCATTTTTCTTACTTCCTCTGCATTTTCTGGGGAAAATAGCTGTGAGAGTAGCCAGTAGGCGGTAAGGTTAGCTCAGCAGCGTATGATGATCAAGTTCCTTAGCACTTCCACTTCCTACCATCTGCCAACATATGTGGGTGACTCACTGTGAGCTGGTCACATGGAGGATGGTGGCAGGCCAGAAGGTAGGACCAGAAGGCAAGGAATCAGGGCCTTCTCTGGGTAACAGTGCCTTGTTGGTGATTGTTAAACTTTAATATTTGTAAACTTTAATATTTGTAAAAATGAAATTTGGAGGTCCTATTCCTAGAGCTTCTGCTTCAGGAAATCTGGGATGAGGCTGAGGAACATGTGTTTTTAATAAATGCCTAGCTGATTGGCATGCAAGTGGTCAAGGGACCCCACTTTAAGAAACACTGCCCTGTGCCACCTGTTTTGGGTTTTATTGTTTTTCTTTTTGCTTTTCTCAGCAATAGAAGAACATTTCCATTTATATTGGTCAAGGACTCATAAAGAAAATGATAAGTTTATAGGATGAAAGAGTTTGAAAGCCATAGTAATAATGTTGGTTCTAAGAATTTCCATGAATAACTTAATTAAATTATATTGCATTAACTTGGAATTATTTTTTTTAATTTGAAATGGGATTTATTTCTACTTCTCTAAAAATTTAAAAGTAAACAGACCTACAAGAGAAGGGCAAAATATTGATTTTCCTTAAACAGACAAAAAAGAACAGATATCTCCATTTAACTAAGAAAGGAATTCTCTTCCTTGAGTGGTTGAATTTAGAGGCATGTTGTTTTATTGCTTCTCTGCCATTTTCTTCCTTTTCCTTTGTGGGGGAAAATAATGAACCAGAAGCTTCTTGGAAAGTGTCAATGATGTAGGAAATGTCCAAATCTATAGAGCAAGCTTGTCTAACCTGTGGCTGGCAGGCTGCATGTGGCCCAGCATGGCTTTGAATGTGGCCCAATGTAATTTGTAAACTTTCTTAAAACATTACAATTATGCATGGACAATTTTTAGCTCATCAGCTATCTTTAGTGTTAATGTATTTTATGTGTGGCCCAAGACAACTCTTCCTCTTCCAAAGTGGCCCAGGGAAGCCAAGAGGTTGGACACTCCTGCTGTAGAGAACTTTAATGAGTTTGTTTGAGCCAAACTGATGATAATGGCTGGAAAGCAAAATCTCAATTGATTGAGAAAATGCTCCAGAAAATGGCAGTTTTGCAGCTTATTTTATACATTAGAATCAAAGGTGGAGACCTAAAGAAGGTTACATGAAATCCATTGATAGTAGATTAAGGGAGTAGGAGAAAGCAAAGCGGGGGAAATCTCTGGGATTGGATAAAAAGTATAATGGAGAGAGACATACTCATTTTACATTGGTGGGAACAGGATAGTTGATATATAACATTTACAGCACATAGCGGTGGTATTTAGGGAATAAGATAACAATGCCCTCATTCTGTACTCTTGTGCTCTGGTGTCATGGGTTGTGCCTTGAGGGGCCTGGAAGAAGGGATTACTCTGACCTTCCAAGGATACATCATCTTAGATGCAGGAAGACAATAGACAGGCTCACTTAAGGTAAAGGTCGATCTTTGTCAAGGAAGCTACAGGCCAAGGCTGTGCCTACCTACCATGACCCACTTTTAGTTAGGAATTTTCAAGTTCAGATTATCCTATGTTGTTCATTTCAGTCTCTGAGTTTGTAGGGCCTGCCATGCTGGCCTTTCCTGAGTTTGTCAGGTGTAATACGTGGCGGCTTTTTCATCCACAAAAGGAAATGAAAAAGTCTCACTTTCTGTCTCTAATATTGAATTTCCATTTATAAGTTTAAAATCACCTTATATACAAAATGAACATGTGTGTTATAAAGGAGAGAAAATATTTATTCAACTTTTAAAGTGTGTGATGGAAATTTGTGTTGTTGGCGCTGCTTTTGTTGCTGTATCGCTGCATAGATTAACCGATGATAACGAAGGTTGCGCTGGTTGAGGAAGGTGGTGGAAAGCAGCAGCTCCACCTCCCACCTTGTGCAGGGTTAGTGGTTGAGATCTCTGCAGAACGCTTGGGCTCCACGGAACCCAGCTTGCAAACCACTGATCTAGATAATCTCTGCATAAAGTGGTAACTCAAAAATTCTGAAATATTTTAAAGGTCTGGTGAGGAAGGATATTATCCAGAACTTACAGAATTTTGTGAAAAGCGCCTTAAAGGACTGGCACCCAAAAGTAGAGCTTTGAGGAAAGATAAACCTGCAGCAACAGCATCCAGTTTTACAGCAGAAGAATGGGAAAAAATTGATGGTGATATAAAGGTATAGACATCAGTTTTTCTGACATTGTCATGTTGTATATATGTCTTCTTCACTTATCTGAAATCCTAGGCTGCTTTTTAGTCAGCGAAGGGCTTTTAGTGGTAATTACTTAGGTAGTAGTAGTTGCTTCTTAAATCCAGGAGAATAGTGTGAATGTGCACGTGTGCACACACATGCACCTACACAAGTGTGTATTTTAAATGACTGAGTAATATTTCATCTTATGAAGAAAACATTTCAGTCAGCTTCTGTACAGTGCTATATAAACTTGTTTGTTTATAATTTTTTTGTACTACCTGGTTATTCCTTTGGAATAAATTATTAGAATTCAAATTACTTGATCAAAAGATTTGAATACTTTGAAGCCTTTTGATATATATTTATGTTTTCAGAAAAGTTGCACCCTTTTCTCTTAATATTGCATTTCCATTTATAACTTTAAAATTATAAACTTATAAATGGAAATTCAGCCATGTGTAAGAATGCTCATTTTCAGTTATCCTTCACTGAATACTGTAATAATTTTTATATTTTTTAATCAATTAAATAGTTGAAAAAAGTGATAGTTTTTTTTTTTAATAGTAAAGTTAAATTTTAAAAATTTATCTCTCATTTACATTTCTTCTTTTGGTAATGACCTGTTTTTATCTTTACTGATTTCTTTTAATCAGCTTCACTGAGCTAAATTTACATTTTAAAAAAATTAGGAATTTTATGGTACACATTTTCCTGAGCTTTGACAAATGTATATGCTATAGAACATTTCTATTACCCCTAAATGTTTTCTTGTGCCCCTTTAGGGTCCATGCTGACCCTATACCCTGGCCCCTGGCAACCACTGAACTGCTTTCTATCACCATACGATTTGCTTTTTCTATTCTTCATATAGATTTAGTAATCGTACAGTATGCTGTTTTTTGTGTCTGGCCTCTTTCACTTACCATAATACTTTTGAGATCATCTATGTATCTATAGTTCACTGCTTTTAATTGCTGAGTAACATTACAGTTTGTTTAACCATTTACCAGTTGATAAACAAATGCTAAAATGTTTTCCAGTAATGGATAAAAATCCCGATTGTTCTGTATCCTGGTCAACAGTTAGTATTGTCAGTTTTATGAATTTTAGCTATTTATTCTATTTAGGTATGTAGTGGTATCTCATTTTGGTTTTAATTTTCACTTCTTTAATGACTAATGAGGTCGATTGTCTTTTCATATGTTTATTTGTCATCTGCATATCTTCTTTTGTGAAATGTCTGAATTTTTTCACTTATAAAATTAAATTGTGTTCTTATGGAGTTGAAATACATGTTTGTCATTAGATCTTATGCAAATATTTTCTGATATTCTCTGGCTTGCTTTCTCATTTTTTAATGTTGTCTTTGGAAGAGCAATAGTTTTAAATTTTAATGAAATCAATTTTTTTCTTTTATAGTTTGTGCTTTTGTGACCTACTTAATAAATCTTTGTCTAATCCAGCAATCCTGAGTTTTCTCATGAATCTTCTAGAAAGTTTATAGTTTTAACTCTTAAATTTACATCTATGATCTGTTTTATTTTCTGGACACACACATATACCTACACATACACATATATACACACACATGTCATACATATACACATTTATACATACTAATATGTATATCCAAATGCTCAAGCGTCATTTAACAAGTTATTCTTTCCTCATTGAACTTCTTGTACCATTGTCAAAAATTAATTGATCATGTATATATGGGTCTATTTCATGACATTCTCTACTGTTTCTTTAATCTAAATGTCTGCCTTTACTCCAGTACCTCATTATCTTGAGTACAGTTAAATCTTAAAATCAGTCAATGTGAGTTTCCTAACTTTGTTACTTTTCAGAGGTTTTGTTTGTTTGTTTTTTTGGCAATTCTTGGTCCTTTGCTAGCCAATTTCTATAAAATACCTTGCTTGTAATTAAATTGGGATTGTGTTGAATTTGTGGATCAATTTTAGAAAAACTGATTATCTCAGCAATATTGAGATTTCTGACCCATGTACATCATATATTTCTCTGTTCATTTAGGACTTCTCTAATTTTTTATGCTAATGTTATATAGTTTTCAGTGTATATTTGCGTAGTTTTTCTTAAATATATTCTTAAATTTTTAATATATTTTATGCTATTGTAAAATTAATTGTTTTTTATCTCTTTTTTTTTTGCTCATACTAAGCCACTTCAGTTATGAAATTTTATTTTTCTTATTGTGGTAAAATTCACATTATATAAAATGTACCATTTTTCACTGTATAGCTCATTAGTGTTAAGTATAATCACATTGTTGTGCAGCCAATCTCCAGAATTTTCATCTTGCAAAACTAAAACTGTACCCATTAGACTACAACCGTCTACTCTCACCTCCACTCCCCACCTCTGGTAACCACCATTCTACTTTCTGTTTCTTTAATTTTGACTAATCCAAATACTTCATATCAGTGGAATTTTAATTTCAATTTTTATTTGTACATTGCAAACTTATAGTTAGCTAATTGACTTTTATATTTACCATGTATTCTGTGATATTATTAAGTTCATACTAGTAAATTAGTTTCAGTACTTTTGTATAGATATTTTGAATTTTCTACATGCAGGATTATGTCATCTGTGAATAATGAGATTTATTTCTTTTCTAGTCTGGCTGCCTTATTTCTTTTACTTGCCTTATTGCACTGGCTTAGACTTCTAGAACAGTGAGGAAGTGAGAGCAAATATCCTTGTCTTGTCTCCAATCTCAAAGGAAATCATTCATTCTTTCACTAAAGTATAATGTCAGCTTAGATTTGTGTAAATGCTTTGTCGGGTTGAGGAAGTTTCCTTCTGTTCCTTTTTGATGACAGTTTTTATCATAAATGGGTATTAAATTTTGTGAAATGTCTTTTCTGCATTTATTGGGATGAACATATAGTTTTCTTTATAGTCTGTGAATAAGGTAAATTATGTAGTGCATTGTTTTTTAATGTTATACCAACCTTTCATTCCAGGATAAACCCTACCTGGTCATATGTATCTTTTTTATATATTGCTGGATTAGATTTGCCAGAATTTTGTGAAGGATTTTTGTGTTTATAATCATGAGAGATATTGGTTTAAAGTTTTTCTTGTAATGTCATTGTTTGGTATTGGTAGCAGGTTAATACATAGAATGAGTTGGGAAATGTTCTCTCCTCTTCTATTTTCTAGAAAGATTTGTGCATGATTGATATTACTTCTTTCTTAATTATTTTCTAGAATTCACCATTAATGCCATCTGGGCCTTAGGGTTTTCTTTATAGTAAAAATTGTAACTATGAATTCAATTTCTTTATTGATATTAAGCTATTCAGGCTATCTTCAGAGTTCTCGCCTTATCTAACTACCTCCTCTTAGAGATCTTTCCCCCAAAATCTTTGTAATCTTGGCCTCCCTGAAGTCTAAACTCTTGTTCTTCTAAATTCAGCAAGATCAGAGGACTATTTGGGTTTCTTTTCCTGTTCTATAGCCTGGAAACTCTAGGCAGTAAATAGGGGCAAATGTAGGACTTACCTCATTTGTTTCCCTTCTTTCAAGGATAATTGTCCTGTGCTACCTATTGTCCAATGTCTGAAAACCATTGTTTCATATATTTTATCCAAGTTTCTAGAGTTTAGACAGGAGAGTAAATCCAGTCCCTATTACTCCATCAGGGCCAGGAGGAAAAGTCTCTTTATTTATTTTATTGATGTGTTCCTTATTTATTGGTAAGAGTTCTTTCCTGTCCTATATCTTCTAAATTTTCCCTCAGTTTTTAATTTTCCTTTTCAATTTTGTGTATGGTGTTATTTAATGTTCATTAAATTTTGAATTTTTGTGTAATCACACCTCTTGATTTTACCCTTTATGATATTTATGTTTGCATTATACTTGGGAAAGGTTTCTCTCCACCAGATACACACTTAATTGTATTTTCTTAGAGTCCCTTTGTGGTTTCATTTTGCTTAAGAAATAATTTTTTAAATGGACTCTGGAGAAATCTTTTTTGTTTAATTTATTTTATTCAGCATGTTCTTCTGAGGTGAATTATGTATTTGAAAACAGTTTTGCTGTGATATAGTCCCTAATTCAGGATGCTAAGTTAAAAACTTCCAGCTTTTTGAGTTTATGATTTTATTGACTTGAATTTGAAAATCTGGTAATTAATCCATAGGTTAAAATTGCAGTTTATGTCCAGAGTTCTTTGGCTTTATTCTGAGGGGTACACTTAGTTTTAGTTGCAGAGCCTGCTCTTCTCCCAATTGTGTGTTCTTTCTCTGTCACTTTTGAAGTCAGTCTCCTCCTCATTTCCTTTTCTTTCATACTTTCCTTGCCACTTCTCCATCCTTCCCCATTTACCTTTCTTCCCTTCTCCTGTTTGCCTTTTTTCATCTTCTCTGCCTTCTGTATGGATAGGACAGATAATAAAGTTTATTGCTGTATCCCAGTGCCTATTTTAAGAATGTCTCACAAATATTAGATCCTCACTATATAAATTCTATAATAAATAATAGAATTTCACAGATAATAAATCTCTTGTTCAGTTTTTTTTCCTGGCACCTGTGACAATTCAGTGTAATAAACGTTACTGTGTACCTATTATATGCCAGGCACTGTACTATGTTCTTGAATTATGAAGGTGAGATTATGACATAGGCTCTATCCTCAAGGAACTTACAGTATGGTGAAAGAGAGAAACAATAAATAAATGATTTTAGATCTTTATGCTAATACATGGAGGAGGGGCATTTTTAGCTCAGCTCAGACGTTCAGGGAAAGCTTGCTGGAAGGGACGATGAATAATAAGATCTTGCAAGATAAATAAAAGTAGGATGGGTAACAACAGTATAAATATACTTAATATAGAACTGTACCCTTAAAAATGATTAAGATGATAAATTTTATGTTATGTGTATTTTCCCAAAATAAAAAGTAGTTGGAAGGGCATTCTAAGTAGACAGTGGTGGCATGATCAAATTGTCACCTAAATAATTGACCCATGAGAAACTTTGATGATGTATAGTCCTTTCTAATACCTGGTTAATTTTTCCGAACTCCATATTTACCTTCATTTTTCTCCCTTCTTCTCAGAGTTGGGTATCAGAAATTAAAAAAGAAGAAAATAAAATACACTTTCCTGAAACTGAAACATTTCCAGCAATGGAAGAAAATTTGCCTCCAGTTCGTGGTACAAACAGCTGTCTTCATGTTGCCAAAGTAGGCTCTTTTGGTGTGGTGTATTTGTTGTAGGGACAGAAGCTTGTTACTGTTTGTTAGAGAGCTATCTCAGTTTGATCAGTGTGGCCAAACTGTCCTTCAGGAGAGCTGGGGGTTTTTTTCAGCTCATCTCGTGCTATTACCTTTTTGAGTAGGTTATATTTCACTACTTGCAAATCAAAATAAAACAGCTTTTTCCTTTAAAGACTTGCATCTAGGCTAGGGTTAACTGCCTTTGTTCACTTTTTTCTCTTGTTGTTCTGTCTCTTCTCTTCTGACCTGTTTTTGATGAGCACCTAAGATTCAATTCAGTGTGTGAAAAGTTCAGGGAATAATTTTATGTATCCAATAGAGGCAGAGAGGAAATACTTCCTTACATAATTAACTACGGATTTAAAGTATTAAACAGATGCTTTCAAGCATTTGATACATGTCTTTCCTTTGTTCAGTGTGTGAGTTTTCCCTTTATCCCTAGCCCCTTATGATTATTCTTCTATGGTCGATCCCTATTTTGTCATGTAGAGCTCTCATTTTTAACCCATGGATTCCATTGATAAGGGGTCTTTTGGAGTTCTGGGTCCATTTCACTTAACTTTTAAATCTAAACTAAGCTTCTTGGCATCCACCTGATGCTGATATTATGGAACTTAGCCCTGGACACTGAGAGTCTCTGGGCTTTTCACACAGATCACACATTCCCTCTGCCCCACTCTTTTTTTTGCTTTCATTTCAGAAAGATTGGCTACTTTAATCTCTTCATTCTGGGTTAACTCATTCTTGTTATCCTCATTTCCTTCTTGAATCCTCAATTTTATTTAAAAAAAACATCCATAGCCCTTCATCACTCTGCCCTCTGATAATTTACCTTCCTGGATCTTTTCACTCCCCATTGGAATTACTCAGGTAACTGAGGTACACAATAATATGGTAAGGATGCCACTACATGTAATCAATGAATTTATCTTTATTGAGCACCCATCATGTGCCACATCTGTGACCGGAAAATATAACAATGAATAAGACTTGGTCTCTGCCCTCAAGGAGCTTATAGTCCAGTGGGGTAGGCAGACTAGTGGTGTAGTGGTTCTCAGAGAATGGTCTGTGGACCCTGGTCATCCCAGAGATCCTTCCAGAAGGTCCAGAATGTCAGTGCTATTTTAAACAATGATGCTACTACTTTGTCTTTTTCACTGTGTTGACAGATGCACTGAGGGTAAAACTCAAGGCAGTGGTGCCAAATTGTGCTAATAGTCATTGTTTTCTCCACAATAAAAAATTTCAACTTAACATAAAAATGTCTTGGATGAAACAACAAAATGTACTTATTTTGTTAAATCTTGACTCTCTAGGACACATCTTTTTAACATTCTGTGTGTCAAAATGCGAAGTATTTTGTGAAGTGAAATGTGATTATGTCAAGAACAGGACTTGTATAATATGATTTAGTTGCCAGCTTACATAGCCACTTCTTCCTGGAATAATTTTTATTCAAAAGAGTGACTGACAGACTGGTTATTGAGACTTGGGTTTTGGGCACAGAGTGTATTGAAAATGAATGAAGTGGGCTTGTCTCTAGCTATCTGTCTATCTATCTAGCTATCTAGCTATCTGTCTGTCTATTCATTATTCATTTATTCATTTTAAACCTGAGCTTTCAAGTACAATTGAAAGTATTTTATATTCTTATGTGGCTCCTGAATATCTGCTTAGGACAAAATAATTTCACCTTAAGGGGGATACTTAAAGACTTTTCTGATGAGTTCCATGAAGATATTAAAAATATGATTTTAATTGTATAATAAAATGTATGAAATCTGGATGATCTGCATAACAACCAATGACCAATGCACAATGTTACAAAACCGTGCATGGGTAAATTATCCATTCAAAATGGTTTCGGATTATGACTAAATTTTAAGAAAGTATTTGTGAACATATTGGTTATTTTTGCTCTCCTCCCATTGCCTTCTGATGCTTGCAGTGGGCATGTGACTTAACATGAACCCCTTAATAGCACCAAGCTAGTGCTTGGTCAGTGATGGGCACATGACCCTAGCCAGCCAGTCACATCCTTCCCTGGGATTTCTCTAACTTGCAATTCCCAAGTGGTGGTACCAGTACCCCCTGGGATACCTGCTAGGCATTCACAGGTATGTGAAAAATAATCAGTAATCAGAAAAAGCAAAGTAAAAAAATGCAAAACATTAGTTACAGAGTAATAAATGTTAAGTTTGAATCAACGTTAGGAGACACTTCAAAATTAGATCTCATTAGCAAATGATGATTGGTGAGAGCATGGCCATGAACCCTTCCCCCAAACCGCTCTTCTAACAATCATTATGCATAGTTATAGAACAATCCATTTGCAATGGTTGTAGAACTTCCCCAAACACATAAATATATACATAGCCAGACTGTTGGATCAGTTTAGTTATTGACTGAGTAAGGTTAGTGCATTATCTTGATTCTTTTCAAGTATTTATTTAATATTTAAATCATCATTATCAATATCTAACTGTTATGCATATGTAAAATTAAATCTGTTTATACTTTTAATGTAGCAGTTTTTCTTTCCTAACTTATTACCTCATTTCTACTATTTTACATTAAGATAGGTACTGCATAAACAAAAGTGCCAGTATTTAAAAATAACTGTTTTAAAAAACAAGGGGAACAATTTATAGAAATGAGTTTAAGAGGGGTACACTAGTGGAAGAAGGTTAGGAACCACTGCTATAAGTAAAAACGGAGAGAAGTCACTCTCTTTTTCCTTTCTAATTGGAAGGACTGTGAGGTGATAATCCCAGGATTCTTATGGCTATGTTTGCTACTATATGGATAAAACAAGTAGCCAGCAGGGAAAACGAAATCAGTAGGCAAAGCAGAGACTAGAAACGGGGAGAGAGGGAGAGCTAGAGAAAGAGAGACTATATGAATACTTTATTCAGTATCACTCCTACCCTTTCATCAATTTGGTTTCATAGCTAATAATATATTCTTTTTAAATAGAATTAGTCCAAGTTGGGTGTCTGTCATTGCAAACAAACCAGCTTTGGCTAATATAGCAAACTACTTATTCTTACTTCTTCAATGTCTGGTTTTAAATGAATGAATGATAATTTAGTACATTTTATTACAAGAAAATCACTAACAGTCATATTTCACACATGGGAGCTTTTAAATTGTATATGTATTACTAAAGTTCTATAGATTGCTCCTCTTATTAACTATAAATTTAAAAATCCTTTTTAAGCCTGCTACATGCTTTTGTGTTAATCATTTTAATTTTGGGGTTATAACTTAAAGGGTGCCTATTTTTCTTATCCATTCTATTTGTGTATCTTAACCCAGTGCTTCACATTGTATTTATAGTAAAACCTGCTAATCTTACATTACATATGTCTCTTAAATACGATTTTATTCTTTTAGGAAAAATGTTCTAAAAGTAGATCAGCTAAAAAGAAAATTCCAAGGGATTATGCAGAGTGGGATAAGTATGTTTTATATTTCTTTATATAATATTTGTCACTGAAAAATTCTCTACCATAAAATATTGCTATAACTTTTTAACTATTATAAAGCTAAGCATATCAAGAAGACCAAGGTGAGTTCCCTGGTGGTGTGGCTAGGCTTTGGCGCTCTCACTGCCGTAGCCTGGGTTCAATCCCCACTTGGGGAACCAACCGAAAAAAAAAAAAAAAAAGACCAAGGTACTTTAGTAGAGCACTAAGAATATATGGTCTAAGTACTCTTGATCTTGTCTTTTCATTAAGTAAAAATCTTCTGTATCTCTTAGTTTCTAATGCAACCAAAAATAACTAAATGTATTCCTTATACCCATCCAGAAGAAAAAAGAACAAAAATTTTTAATTGAGAGGCATTCATCACATTTTAAGTACAACATTCCAAACAGTTTAAGTTCTCACTAAATTGCATGCTTTCTAAGACAGAATACGGATGACTTGCGATGCAAACTTATTCTGCATTTTTGGAATGCAAGTGCTGTCTGGAAAATTCCAGCCATAAATGCCTCTCTTTTTCTTATTACATGGGTGGATACTTTCCAGAAAGCCCATATATATATATTTAAAGTCACAGAGATACAAATACAAGAATAATAATAATAAATTTTATTGCTTATATTGTACTTCTTTCAGTTTTTTTTATTCATTCTTTTAAGATTTGATGTGGAAAAGGAATGCGCAAAAATCGATGAAGATTACAAAGAAAATACTATAGTAAACAACCAGTCACATTTGCCTAAAATTGAGACAAGAATAGACACAGCAGGTAATTGGGGGTAAATAAGAATAATTTAATAGTCTTTATAAAAGCTATCAAACTAGAAGACATTCTCTTTAAGTGCTGCAGATTTCCATGAAAAGTTTATGGGTTTTCTCCACAAGTTGACCACTTTCAATAAATTCAGGTCTATCCTTCAACTACTTAATTTTATGTGAGTAAGAGTTATATTACTTAAATTCAGTAAAACTTAAAAATGTAAATGTATTTTTTACTATAATTCATTTTTCTTTCGTTCTTTTTTAAAATCCTTTTTTTGTTTAAATCCCTCAAACTTTTTTCTTTTTGCCTCAAAACAAAAAGACGAAGCAATTTGTTTTTATTTGAAGTCCAAAAGTGTATAGCACCTTTAAAGAGAAACAAAACCAATCATAAAAAATCTAAACCCTCAAAAATTGTGAATGATTAAAACAAAAAAGAATCATTCTTAAACTTAGAAAACCTTATATTTTATTTATTTTATAATTTCCTGCCTTTTTTAAAATAAGTATTCTTGGATTTACATTTTTTAAAAATTCTGTTAAGTTACATTTTAACTTACAGCAGATAAACATTTATTTCTAGGTTTAACTGAGAAGGAAAAGGATTTTCTTGCTACTCGTGAAAAGGAAAAAGGAAATGAAGCTTTCAATTCAGGAGATTATGACGAAGCTGTGAAGTATTATACAAGGCCAGCCAATTTTTAAATTGTGGTTTAAACTTACCATTTAAAAAAATGAGAGTGTTTAAATTTTATTGTTGAAGTGATATAAATGAGCTAAATAGTTTATGTCAGAATCACTCAAGATATTGCACTTGTGGATGGTTTATTACAAATTCACTTGTGTTTGCCTTGTTTTTTCAATACTTTTCTCAAAGTTCCCACCTATTCCCACTTTTGACCAAGGTCCTACTGATAGATTCAATATAGAATGGCTCCTGCCCCTCCATCCTCCCCCCACCCCCACCCCAGTGTAACTCAGCATAGCCTGGGAAACCACAAATGTAACCTGGGAAACTAATAACTTAGCCTGAGGAACAATAAATTGGCTCGGGAGACTGAAACTTGCCCTAGCCCTTACCTTAGCCTGGTACATAGAAACCTATCCTTGACCAATCAGTAGTGACCACCTAGCCCTTACCTTAGCCAGGTGAATTGGAACCTATGCCTGACCAATCAATAGTGACCACATATGCCTCCCTCTGCCTTATGCCTAGCAACCCCCCTACCTATATAACTTCACTCCCAACGGCCGGAGCTGCTGCTCTCCCATTGTGAGGCAGCCCGGCAGCTTTTCCCCCAATAAAGCTTGTCACTGCCACCCAGTGTTTTGGCTTGTTTCTATCACCTACCTTTCCTATTTTATAGAGAAAATAGAAGCTATGTAAAGGGAACTTGATAGAAAGTCCAAATAGGATAGAGGTTAAGAAGTCAGGCTGCCTGGATCTAACCCTGGAATTTATGGTGCTACTTCTCCCCACAGGGCCTTTATGTATGAATATGTTGGATTCTCTGTCTAAAATACTCTTTGCTCCTTTTATTATCTAGTTAATTCTAACATGTCCTTCAGATCTCAGCTCATGTCTCACTTCTTCGATGAAGTCTTCCCTGACCTCCCAGACTAGGCTAAATCTTCACCCTAATCCATCTTCCACCACCAACTCCCCTCCCCCCAATTAATAGGCTGTTAAAACAGTCTTATCTCTCTTCTGTAGCACTTGTTGGAGGTACAATTTAAGTTTGTGTGATTTTATACCAACTGGACTGTAAGCTCTGTAAGAGCAGAGCCTCCTTGTCAGTTTTTTTATACCACTGTATCCCCAGCAAAGTACCTGGTTCATAGTAGATGTTCACTAAATACTTGAAGGAACTTCTGAAGCTCTTACAAAAAAGTAGACGAAATTCCTAAAATATTGTTACAAACTATGCTTATAGAACCACTAATGCTTTCTTGAAACTAAACTCTGTGCGATCTTCCTTCCACTTTTTTTTCAATGTTGTTTGTGTCTCTAGAGAGTTTTTCTCAGTGTTTAAGTGAACATACAAGGTAAAGAGGATATTGCATAGCCTCCCCAATTCAGCCAGGTGGGTGTCAGCTCCGACATTGTTCTTTACCTTCTTGTAAATTTCCACCAGTGGAGAATGTCTTGTGTATTACAGGGAACAAAATTTTTCTTACCTATTTGTGAAATCATGGAGTTTAAGAATTAAGCATCATAGCGTGATGGTTAAGGGAACTGAGACTGCCACCCTCTAACCTTGGGCAGAGTCTTCCTCTCTCTTGCCTCGGTTTTCTCAATGTGGTGGGCTATATAAATAGTGCCTGCCACAGAGTATCTGTGAGGATGAAATAAAACCACACGCTATAAGTCAGGATAACATGGTGATAAAGAGAGCAGGTACTGGAGTAGAGTGTTTGGGTTTGAATCTTGACTCTTCCCTTTACTTGTGTATGGCCTTGGGCACATTACTTAACATTTTAGTGTGTTTATTTTCTCATCTGTAAAATGGGAAAAGCAGTGATACTCCCTTTCTGGGTTGTAATGATGATTGCTCTCTGAAAAGTGTATTCCTCATTCCACTGACTACCCTCCTCTGTTTCCTTCAATGAAATTCATTTGATTAAATTATGATTGTTTCTTTAGAGTTAAATCGACTTTTAAATTACAAACTAATATGCTTCCGTTAACACAATAACAACTTAATAAAGGATATTGGTTATGATTGGTTGCTTTATTTGTTTGTACTAGGAGATTGGCCCTACCATGTTAAAAAAATGTTTTTTGATATGTGATGTGAACTAAACTGTTTTTTTTTTTGGGGGGGAGATCTATGGATAGTTACATTTCCATGTCACCTCTAAAGCTGGAGTCAACTTTAACCCTCTTACTCAACTGGATATTTAAGCATCTGTCTGAAAGTTGATTTAGTATGTCTATAGAATTGTATTTTATTATTTCTGATGATGCAGGCTATATTAGTTTCTTAGGGCTGCCATAACAAAGTACCTCAAGTGGGTTGCTTAAACAACAGAACTTCATTTTCTCACAGTTTTGGAAACTAGAAATCTGAGATCAAGGTGTCAGCAGTTCTGGTTTCTTTTGTGGCCTCTCTTCTTGATTTATAGATGGTTGTCTTCTCTCTGGCCTTCAAGTGGTCTTTTGCCTGTGTTTGTCTGTATTCTAATCTCATCTTATAAGGACACCAGTCATATTGGATTAGTGGCCACAGTCATGACCTCATTTTAACTTAATCTTTAACTTTTTAAAGACTCTACCTCCAAATATAGTCACATTCTGAGGTGCTGGGGGTTAGGACTTCAACATAGGAATTTTGGGCGGCACAATTCTGCTCATAAGACAACTTTAGCCAAGGTTCTCTATCTTCTTATATTTACCACTGGTCTGCTCATTGCCAATGAATTTTTTTTTTTATAGGAGCCTGTCAGTGCTTACCACTGTAGCAGCCTATAACAATCGAGCTCAAGCAGAACTCAAACTACAGAACTGGGACAGTGCTTTGCAGGATTGTGAAAAGGTCTTGGAGTTAGAACCTGGAAACTTAAAGGGTAAAAAACATTCATAAAATGCTTTTAAAATTTACAGCAGGATTCATTAAAGACTGTAGACACTCTTTCTGTTTACACTAAAAATATTCCAAATAAACTCAAATTTCCATATGTGAATCATTCATTACCTTCATAAAATTACTTTTAATTTTAAGTTTAACTTGGAATTTAAGTCCCTGGTTATTGATACACTGAATAGCCAATGTATCAATAAAAAAAATACCTCAAGCTTGGATTTAACTGTGGGAGTTTTTTTCCCCCAATTTTTTAAATTTTGTAAACTACATATAACATAAAATTTACCATCATAATTTTTTTAAAAATGTGCAGTTCAGTGGTATTAATTATATTCATATTTTGTGGAGTCACTACCATCCATCTCTAGAGCTTTTTTCATCTTAGAAAACTGAAACTGTACCTAATAAATAACTCTATTCTTCCCTTCCCCCAGCCTCTAGCAACCACCATTCTACTTTCTGTCTCTATAATTTTACTATGCTGGGTACCTCATGTAAATGGAATCATATCTTTTTGTGACTGGCTCATTGAACTATCTCTTTATATCCAAAAATATTTGAGTATAATTTAATATAGATTTTCTGATATTTAATAATATAATAAAAATAATAAGCCCACCCCAAAGCTCTAGAACCTTCTATCAGCTGCTTTGTGGACATTTTCACCTAGCTGTTCATCGACATTTTAAGTTGAACGTGTCCAAAACTGACACATCTGTCCACCAAAACCTGTGCTCTGTCCCTGTTTTCTGTCTCAGTGGCTGCACTACCTCGCTGTGCTTCAAGCCTGAAATATGCAAATCAGACTTCACTTTCCTTTTTCTGTTAGGAAAAAGGAATCATCCTGAGAGAGTAGTTTTAATTTTTAGACTCATTCTATTTCTTTAAAATTTTTTGGGTTCAAACAAACATAAACACAATTTTTTTTTCACATGGAATGTACCCTTTCATGCCTGCAAACGGGTGGGCCGAAACCATGGGTATGCTGAGGGAGGGACCCTGGTGCATTAGCCCTGTCATTGTCATGGATTACCCTCCTTTCACCAATGCAGTCAGTTGTTTGTCCCTGTCACAGAATATGGGTGGGCACCTAGCTTTAGGCAGGTTGCCTGGTAAAGATTTTGCAATCTCTTGATGGGTTCACACTAGCACTCTACCACACTCTATGCCAAGCGCTTTACATACATATTAACTCCATTAATGTTGACAACAGCTCAGTAGAGGTGCAGATAATGTTATTAGTGTACTCATTTTACAAAAGAGGAAACTGAGGAATAGAAAGATTAAGCAACTCATCCAAAATCACACAGCTAGCAAATGGCAGAGCCAGTACTCACTCAATCCTGGACAACAGACTCCAGAGCCTACATCAACCGCTGCACGACTCTTCTGCCACTAGAGTGGCCTTATGTTTCATTCTTCCTTGTTTGAGTAATTTCTTAAGCACCAGCATCTTCAGTCTTTCAAAAACAAATCTGATAGACTTAATCTAGTAATGAGTCTTGCCATAAAATAGTAAGAAGTCTTCTGTTTGCTTACGTGAATAAGTAATATCCTCTTCAAAATAATTTTTTACTCAAAAGATAATTGTTCTGTTAATACATGCAATGTGGTATTTGGGTTCTATCCTGGACTAGACAAGGGTGTTAGTGAAAAAAATTGGTGAAATTGAAATAAAGCCTGTAGTTTAGTTAATTGTATTGTATCAATGTTAATTTCTTAGTTTTGGTAAATATATCATAATTATTTAAGATGTTAGCATTAGGGAAAGCTAGGTGAAGGTGTATGAGAACTTCTGTATTATCTCTGCAGCTTTTCTGTACATCTAAAATTGTTTCCCAAAAAATGTTTAAAAAATGATAATGGTTATATCAGGAATTTTTCTTTATGGACATTCCTTTCTGAAACCTGAGTAGTAATAGTAATAGCTAAATTTGTACTTATAGTGCTACAATTTTGGTTCAATTTATGACAATTATTTATTCTCTAGATTGTCATGATTAATTTTAAGACATCAAATTGGTCAAATTTATGTTTTAAAATAGCATATTAAAATATATTCATATATAAATTTCTTCCTTTTCAGATTTAGCAAGTCTGATTCTTTTCAAAATTATGACTTACTACACTAAGCTCTCATTATGGATAATGATGGGACTAAAAAGGCATTCGTTTTCAATTTGAAGTAATTATTAAGTTACACATGGAAATGTATAAAATATCTGACGAAAATTACCAAAGTACTCAATTTCTGAACCTAGCTGACTTAATATCAGAATTCTCTAGGTTCCCTGTGTGAAATACCTTTTTCTAATAATTTTAGAGATAGTTATAAAAACTTCACTAATGACCCATATTCTAAGCCAGATCCTGGTTAGTAATATATTAAATTAGAATAAAGGATTTTCAAAGTTTTTGTAAAGTGAAATAATACTAGTGATGATTATAAGGAAGAAAACATTTTTGTTTAGTGAAAAGTTATTGCAGCACAGCGTGACACCCCAGGGGGGTTGAGGTGTGGAGCCTCTCTCAGAGCTGGCAGACCCTGGGGCTACCACAAGTACAGATTGGAGGGGAGAGTTGCCTCATGCAGCCTCTTCTGTTTACCTCAGTATCATTTTCTGTATGTGCAATGACGTGAAAAAAAGCTTTGCTTTGCACAATTGCATCCTAACCCATTCTGTGCTACTTATATTCTTCCACTTGAGAAATGTGTTATAACCATAATGCCATCTGTTAAAAAATGTAATGTTTAGTTTGGTAAATTTCCAGCTCTTCTACGCCGTGCCACTGCATATAAACATCAAAACAAGCTCCAAGAAGCTGTAGAAGATTTGAGTAAAGTATTGGATGTTGAACCTGATAATGAGTTAGCCAAAGTAAGTAAAGAAAGTGATTTCTCACCAAATTCTGTAGTTTGCTATTTCTGTATTTATGTTAAAATGGTATCAGTCTTGCTATATACATGATGTTGAGGATGAGGTCACAGCTTTAAAAAGTAGGTATATCCCACATATCCCCAAATTTTAATATCTTATCTGAAGTGGAAGAAAGCAAGCTCAAATTGTCCAAAAACTATAAACCTACTTCTGAAGGACAAATACAATAGGCTCTCTGTTAACCAGAACTCAAGCAACTGGAAAATATTTTTATGGTTGCTTGAGAATTTTCCGTTGCTTAAGAATGCCGGTTGCTTGAGTTTCGGTTAACAGAGAGTCTACTTACATTTATCTGACATCTACCAAACTCTATGGTTGCTGGTTAACTGAGAGTCTACTGTACTTAATTTTTCTCTCTCCCACATTGTAGGCAATACTTTCCTTTGAGTTAATCTCAAAAATTCATTGTGCAAAGTATAGAAATTTTCTAGGTAGGATTAGGTATGAGTTTGATGGCCATAAAAAAGGGTTTCTCTCTGTAACTTGCATCATTGAAAGCAGACAGACTCAGATATGCACTTAGGGGGATCAATGTTAAGGCCTAAGGAATAGAAGTAAATATTGAGAACTGTGAAGTTCTGCTATTTTACTCAACTTGCAAATTAACAAGAGAAATATACAAGACTCAAAGAATACCCAAGAAACTTGGGTCAGACTTACAGCATGGCAAACCGATGAGCTTAAAGTTCATGTCAGTTCCCTTGGCCCCCAAGTTTCATGGGGTAGTGCAGAATGGCCCAGATCAATGCAGCACACACTAGGTTTGTGCCACAGGTGAGGAATCCCAAATTTATGAAACCCCCATCTTTCATTAATGAAATGCAAGCAAACCTGCCCAACCAATGTAAGAGAAACATAATCTTTATTTTACCAGAGAGCAAACAAACTTGCTCTCTCCTCTGTTTCCCAAGGCTGTTCTCAGTACAGATATCCTTAAACATATAGTCAAGAACAAAGATTGTTTAGTTCCTGTGCTCATAGTATATTCAGAAATGTGAGAAGCCCGTGGAGAACTGTCTTCCAACAATAAGTTATCAGTGTTTCCGCATCCTCCTACTGGGTTATTTCTCCCACTCTCTCTGAATGGCAGCTAACGTCCCTAGTGTACCAGCTGCATTTGTCACATCAGCATTTCAGTGGCTTAGATTTTGGGCCCAGTTTAGGAACACAACTTTTCTCCATGGTCTTTCCTTTTTATAATGGTGTGTTTAGTGTGTGTGTAAACATATCTAGGAAGATGATCATCAGAATATCATAAGTGTTATCTGAGTGGCAAGATTTCAGATATTTTCTTTCTTTTTTTTATACTTGTTATGCTTCAAGTTTTTTACAGTGGACATGTATGATTTTTAGATAAAGCAATGAAGTTGTTTGAAAAAAAAAATCACAGACCACCATAGAAAGGCCTATCTTAGTTTTTATTCACTTTTTAATTCTTACCTGAATGTTATATTTTTATTAAAGAAGAATGTTTTATTTAATATGGTGATTATGTTGCAGAAAACTTTGTCAGAGGTTGAAAGAGATCTGAAAAATTCTGAGTCTGCATCTAAGACTCAGACCAAGGGGAAAAGGATGGTTATTCAGGAAGTAGAAAACTCAGAAGATGAAGATGGAAAGGAAAGTGGAAGAGAACATGAAGACAGCAGTAGAGGTAAAAGTAAAACATCTTTTCTCTTTTGGTCATGCAGAAAACTACCTTTTTATATAAAGAGCTGGATCAAATTTTCTATTTTTATAGAAATTCTTAGTCTGTTAAACTTTTTCTAGCTTTACCTTGTAAATCCACAATTGTTTCCTTAATCTTTTTTTTAAATATAGCTCATCTTTTTCTTTTTTCCTTTTTTTATTGAGGCATAATTGGCATATGATATATTAGTTTCATATAACATGATTTTATAATTGTATATGTTGTAAAATTATCACAATATGTCTAGTTCACACAGCTCATCTTTCTCTTAATACAATCTCCATATCCATTTTTCTTAACCTGACACCTTTTTCTGTGCTCTATTTAATTCCTGATTATCATCTTCAAATGCAAATGTCTGTGTCTTTGTTAGACCCACCATTTGCAAGTTAACCTTAAATCTCTCTCTGAGATGATTGTTTGTATATAACTATCTAGTGCAAACAAATGTGTTGGTTCAAAGGGGGTGTATGATGAAAATGAATGCGTTGTTGAAAAATTGCTATGCATACCTCGCAAAAAACTTGTTTTAAATATGCAGTTTCACTTTTGGCAATTAAAAAAAGAAACTGGACTTGATAAAGCTTAATTTTTATTGTATAAAACAACGGAAGTTACATCAACTCAAGTGGAAAGATCTTCCTAACGTTGTTTAACCAGGTGGGGAAAAATTTTCACCCTTCTTGAGAGCCCCTGAGCAACCAAGGGCAAATAGCAATTCTGAAAATCATTCATGGGTGAAAATCAACTTTAAATTATTTGACAGACTATTTTAATTCTGAGAGAGAAATTTAAAATGTTCAATTCATTCAACTTGAAACAATAAAGAACAAGTTTTTATTTTTTTAAATTACAAAGTATAATATAAAATGTATCTCTGAATATGATCAGTTAATCTAGAATGAAGACAAAGAAACCAAAAAGAAGGGAGGAAGAGGGAGGAGGACAGAGAGTGAGAGCACAAGAGAGAGATGGGAAAGGAAGACAGAGCATCAAAGGGATAAAAACGGGAGACAGGAAGATAAAAAGGTTTTCAGTGATTGAGACTCACCTTTCAGGCAGATTTTAAGTAGATTCTAGCAGCACATGTTCTTAATTAGCCAAGAGTCTAACAATTAAAGGAAATTATTTAAAATCTTACCTAGAACAAGATGTAGTATTAACTATATCAATTGCTACTATTTTTAAATTAATTTAAAATTGTATGCGTAGTAAAGATGGACTTTTTGGTATATAGCTTCAACATGTGTGTAATTTCTTGTAACTCCCACCACAGTCAGGATACAAAACAGTTCCATCATGTCAAAAAGCTCCTTTTTTATTCTCCCTTTAGCCAAAACCCTCCCTCACCCCAACCATTGGTAACCAAAGACCTGTTCTCTTTTTCTATAGTTTTACCTTTTCCAGAGTGTCATATACTGTAAATGGAATCAGAGTATGTAACCTTTTGAGGCTAGCTTATTTCACTTAGCATAATGTCACTGAGATTCGTTCATATAGTTGTAGGTATCTTTGGTTCATTCCTTTTTATTGCTGAGTGGTAATCCATTATATGGATATACTGCAGTTCGTTCATCCCTTCTCTTGTTCAAAGAGATGCAGGTTGTGTTTTGTATTTGGTATTTATGAATAGAGCTACTATTAATAGGCACACATAGGTTTTTGTGTAAACATACATTTTCATTTCCCTATGGTAAATATTTAAGCACGAGATTGCTGGATCATATGGCAAGTGTATATTAAAACATTCTCAAACCATTTTTCCAGATGGCTCTACCATTTTACCTTCCCATTAGCAACATGTGAGAGTGCTAGTTGCTTCTTATTCTAGTCAGCATTTGGTATTGTCAGTTTTATTTTGAAAAATTTTGTTAGCCATTTTGCTAGGTGTACAGTGGTTTTTCATTGTGGTTTTAACTTGCATTTTATTTGGATTTTACTAATGGCGAATGTCGAACATTTTTTTATGTGCTTATTTACCATCCGTATATCTTTGGTGAAGTATCTGTTTAAATTATGCCACCAATTTTTTAAGTTGGGTTCTTGTTTTCTTACTGTTGAGTTTTAAGTGTTTTTTCCACATTCTTGGTACAAGTCCTTTGTTGGATATGAGCTTTCCAAGTATTTCCCCCTTGTTTTGTAGCTGTTTTTTCACTCTTTTAACATTGTCTTTCACAGAAAAAAAATGTCTTCAATTTGGGTAAAGTTCAAATAGTCAAAAAATGTTTATGGGCTGTGCTTGCTTTGCCTAACCCAAAATCATGGGGATTTTCTCCTGTGTTTCTTTTAAATGTTTCATAGTTTTAGGTTTTACACTTAGATATAAAGAGCTGTCTGGAAAGTATCTAGCCATGTAATATGAAAAAATAGAAGCATTTATGACTGGATTTTTTTCTGGACAGCCCTCATATATCCATTCTGAGTTAAATTTTTAATTGAGATATAATTGACATATTAGTTCGAGGTGTACGGCATGATTCTTTATTTGTATACAGTCGACTCACAGTTAACCGGCACCCATGCCAGATAAATGTAATATTATTTCTTCGATTTTTTTGCCAGTTGTTTGACAGTGCCAGTTGCTTCAGTTCGGTTAATGGAGAGTCTACTGTATAACCTAGTTTAGTAATCATTTTGCAGTACATATGTGTATCACATCATCAAATCAGACACCTTAAACTTACACATGTCAGTTACATCTCAATAAAGCTGAGTGGGGGAGAAAATGTATAATATGTTAAAGGGCCCTCCTCACGAGTAGAAATAAACAAGAGAGGCCCAATCTTAAAAAAATCAGTAATACTACTGTGATTAGAAATCTGAGTTGAGTCATGACTGTTGTAGTATAATCTCATTTAACAGATTGATAAGATATTTCTTCTTGAGACAGTCCCATAGAGAAGTTAATAGACCCATTCAGATCTCCAAGCAGCCAGAGCTTTAAGAGAACCATTTCTGATTCTGACATTCATGCACTCATAATTATTTTTTAGATTAAGGAATATATAAAAATATGTAAGATCCAGAAAACAAAAATGTCTTTATAGGAGAATATAAATTTTAAGACCAGTTAATTTCCTTTTATAGGGAAAGCAAATCAAGATTAGGTGGAAAAATGGTTGGAAGCCTAGAAGTAGTCCTTTTAAGATGAAAAAAAATCATTGAAACTATCTTATGTTCACTTCTACCGAGTTCTGTTGTTAGGTTGCATGTAAAAAGAGGTCCTGGAGCCTTGGAGAGGACATGGAAAATCCAAATCACTGTTAGGAAAATAATATTAGAGCCCAAAGGGAGATTATCAAGTTGGAATCTTTGCATGTGGTTTCCCATCGCACCACCACATTCCAAGACAGAATTGTTCATCATTATGGGGTGTGATACAAGGAGCCCTGAAGACCATGGAAAAATACAGCAAATAGCACTTGCTCCCCTGGGAGATCCACCTGGGTTGACCAGACCCAGTTCATCCAGACTGACAGCATAACCAATGGATTTAACTTAACTGGTAATTATTGAGCACCGACTCTGTGTCAGGTACAAGACAATCGATAGGTTTTCTTCACCTGTCCTTCTAAGGACTAGTATGAAGAAATATCTGCATATTTGCCAGGCTGATTAGATTTGGGGATTTGAAATCTTGGGCTTTCTCAGAAAATCCCCATCTATTTGTTTTCCTTCCCTCATGGAGAGCATTTAGAAGCGGCCATCATCATACAACTGTTGCTGTCAGAGACTTTGGTATTCTGTCTCCTTATAGAGTCTGTGAGAAATAATCAGAGGAAAGTAAGCATCTAGCCTCTCTCTTGCTGCTGTTTCCCACTTAAAAATGAAATGTAAAAAAATGAAACAGTTACTCAGTAACAGAAGAATAAAATATAGATAAATATTTCTCTTGGCCTAGAATAGATGGGATCAGGAGGGTAAAAGGGTGTGGATTTCAAAGAGTTAAAACAATAGACAAAATCATAAAAAGATATGTATCTTTCTGATGATTTTAATTATGTAAAAATGAAAAACCTGTATGTCAAGTTTCATAAAACAAAAGGCAAGGGGAGGGGAGAAGGGGAAGGGACAAGGGGAGGGGGTGGGAGAGGAGGGAGGGGGAGCTAGATATAAGGTGATGGAAAGAGAAGTCACATTAGGTGGTGAACTTATTATACAACAAGTTGACAATGCACTGTAGAATTTTATGTCTGAAACCTATGTAATCCTTGCAAACAAATGTCACCCCAATAAGTCTAACAATAAAAATAAATTTAAAAATTAAAAAAAAATTAGGGAACTACCACAAGGAAAACATATGTCAAGAACAATAAAAATGAAAAAACAAAAAAAAGGCAAATGACAAATTAAGAAAATGGCAAGGCATTGATAACCTTGTAATATGAAGAGCTTTTATAAAACAATAAGACAAAGTTAAAGATTCCAGTCCCAAAGTGAACAAAGCATATGAACAGATAAATCACTAATAAAGAAACTAAATGATCAATAAATTTTTCATTGCTAATAAAAGATGAATAGGAAATGCAGATTTTTTTTTTTTCCCATTAAATTGTCCAAGATGGAAAGAGTATCCTTTGTTGTCAAGGGTAATATAAAATGAGCACTTTTTAAAAAATATTAAAATATAATTCATATATCATAAAATTCACCCTTTTCAAATTAGTGGATTTTAGTAGATTTACAAAGTTGCGCAGCCATCACCACTAATTCCAGGACATTTTTAATCATCACAAAAAGACATCCCATTAACAATAGCTCCTGTTTCCCGTTCCCTGGCAACCACTAATCCACTTTTTATCCTTATGGATTTGCCTAATCAGAATAGCTCATATAAATGGAATCATACAATATGTGGACTTTTGTGCCTGGCTTTTTTAAGGTTTACGTATTGCAGCATGTATCATTTCATTCCTTTTGATTGACAAATAATATTCTATTGCATGGAGAATACCACATTTTCTTTAGCCATTCACTAGTTGATGGGCATTTGGGTTGTTTCCACTTTTTGGCTATTACAAATAATACTGCTATAAATATTCATGTACGTGTGTGTGTGTGTGTGTGTGTGTGTGTGTGTGTGTACGAACATGTTTTTAATTTTCTTTTTATTTTTAGGTCTATAAGAAAATTAAGTTTTCCTATATACCTAAGAGTAGAATGCTGGATTATATGGTAATTCTATATTTTTAACCCCTTGAGGAACTGCAAGACTGTTTTCCAAAGTGGCTACAGCACTTTTTATTCTCACCAGCAATATAGTATGAGGATTCCAATTTCTCCAAATTCTTGCAAACAATTGTTATGGTTTGCCTTTTTGATTATAGCCATCCTAGTGGGTATGAAGTAGTAACTTCTTATAGTTTTTATTTGCATTTTCCTAATAACTTATTATGTTGACCATGTTTTCATGTGTTTATTAGCCATTTGTATAACTTCTTTGGAGAAATGTTTATTCAAGTCCTCTGCTCATTTTACAATTAGATTGTCTTTTTATTATTGCATTATAAGTGTTTTTACATATTCTGGATACTAGACACTTATCACATATGATTTGCATATCATTTATTCCATTCTGTGGGTTATCTTTTTACTTTCTTGATAATATCCTTTGATACACAAAAGTTTTTAATTTTGATAAAGTCTATTTTTCTTTTGTTCTTGGGCCTTTAGTGTCATAAATAAAAATCCATCATCAAATCAAGGATCATGTAGATTTATTTATCCCTATGTTTTCTTCAAACAGTTTTATGTTTTAGCTCTTACATGTAGGTCATTGCTTTATTTTGATTAATTAAGGTCGGAAGGAGTCCAACTTAGCTTTTTTTTTTTTAGGATGAGAAAATCCAGTTGTCCCAACGCCATTTGTTAAAGAGACTATTCTTTCCCCATTGAATGAACTTGACACTTTTGTTAAAAATCAATTGGCCATAGAGGTATGGGTTTATTTGTGGACTGTCAGTTCTATTCCATTGGTCAATATGTCTATCCATATGCCAGTACCACTCTGTTTTGATTACTGTAGTTTTTAATAAGTTTTGAAATCAGAAATGTGAGTCCTTTGGTTTTGTTCTTGATTTTCAAGATCATTTTGACTATTCTGGGACCCTTGCAATTCCATATGAATTTGAGGATCACCTTTTCTATTATTGCAAAAAAAGCTATGGAATTTTGATAGGATTATGTTGAATCTGTGGATCTCTTTGAGTAGTATTGATACCTTAACAACATTAAGTCTTCCTATCTATGATCAAGAACTATCTTTTCATTTATTTAATTTCTTTCAGCAATGTTTTGAAGTTTTCATTGGACGAGTCCTCTACCTCCTTGTTAAATCGATTCCTAAATATTTTATTCCTTTGGATGCTATTGTAAATGTCATTGTAATTGTAATCTCTTTTTGGGATTGTTCATTGCTGGTGTGTAGAAACAATTGGTCTTTGTATGTTGACCTCATACCCTGAAACTTTGCTGAATTTGCTTATTAGCTTTAATAGTGTGTGTGTCTGTGTGTGTGTGTGTGTGTGTGTGTGTGTGTGTATTCTTTGGGAATATAAGAGCTGTCCAGAAAATACCCAGCCATGAGTTTCTCTATTTTTCATATTACATGGTTGGATATTTTCTAGTCAGCCTTTGTATATACTTATGTAATATGTTATAACATGTAATTTTATATATGATAATGTATATATTTACATAGCTAAGTATATAATTATATACTGTAATATATAATGTGTAATTCTATTATTATGTTATATTGTTATAATTATATATTATACAGGGTCTGGCACAAATAATTCCCCATTTTTATGAGCTGGTAATCTATACCAAAATCTAAAGCATGTAATTCTGTAACATAACAATATCATAACTATGTTAACATAACTACTTTTAAAAAGGCGTTACTTCTGCCAGTCCCTGTATATGTAATCCTAAACAAACTATCTATATATAATCATATCATCTATGAAGAGATATATTAATAGTTTTACTTTTTCCTTTCCAATATGGATGCCTTTTATTTCTTTTTCTTGCCTAATTGGTCAGGTTACAACTTCTAGTACAGTGCTGAGTAGCTGTGGTGAAAAATGGCATCCTTATCTTTGGGGAAAGCCTTCAGGATTTCACCATTGAGGATGACGTTAGCTATGACTTTTTTATAAATGTACTTATGTTGAAAAATTTCACTTCTGTTCCTAGTTTTCTTAGTGTTTTTATCATGAAAGAATGTTGGAGTTTGTCACATACATTTTCAATGTCAGTTATGATCATGTGGTTCCCCACCCCCACCCCTTGTTCTATTAATGTGATGTGTTGCATAGCTTTTCTACTGGTGATCTACTTTTCCATTCCTGAGATAATACCCACTTGGTTATGGTGTATAATCTTTTTAATATACTATTGGATTTGGTTTGCTTGTATTTTATTGATTTTTGCATCTACTAACTACCCAAACTACCACATCTAAATCTACTGAAGTCCTTGCGGTCTTTAGTTCTAACTGCTCTCTTTAGTCCTTGCGTAAATGATACTGTTAGCCATTACTTCCTTTGGTATTTGTTATTGTTGATGCCTTTCTCCCTGAAATATTTTTTCTTCTTGGTTTCTGAGGCAGTTTGTCCTCCTGGGTTTTCTCTTATTTGTAGGAACTATTTCATCTCCATTGGAGATTCTTCCTCTGATCATCCTTTCAGTGCTAGCATTTCTCAGGGATCCTTTGGAAGATCTGAGTGACCCAATCCACATCCAAACTTTATGATCCTTTATAAGCCAACAACTCCTAGATAAGGCCACTCCTCTGATCTGCATCTGGAGCCACCTCCTGAACAACTCCTTTGGAATGTCCTACAGGTAGCACAGTACCGAACAGGACTCGCAGGTCTTTCATGTTCTGGCCTCTGTTTACCTTTGAAGAGACTGGCAAAATTGTTCAGGAACTTTTCAATCTTAAAAGGTATGGCTTTGCATTCAGTTCATTTTATTTGAATCCCAGTTACGCTGGGATTTCTAGCTCTTTGTGCTTGAGCAAATTCAAAATAGTTTGAGCTATTTCCTTATCTCTGTTGCCTCATTTGGAAAGTAGCGATGATAATACTTGATATGAAGATTACATACAATACCATTTTCCATTGTCATTAAAGGTCTTGACCTGCAGCTATTGAGTAATAGTATTGGTCAGACATGAAGGGATAACATACAAAGGAATGGGCAATAATACTAAATTGTCCATTGTTTCTGCTTCCATCCTTGGTATGCTGGTGGGGACTTGAGTATTCTATACCAGATGAAGGCTGGAGTCTTGCTCTAATAATCCTACTGGGTTCAATTTGGGGATTTACTGTGATAACAAGATCTCTTTGTTGTTTTAAAATTAAGCCCATTTTGGTTAGTGATCCAAAATTGGATGTTATTCCACTATATAGAAAACAGTATTTGTGTGTTTTTAAACTCAGTGCTGGCCTTAAGGTGACCGACCACTGACCAATTTTTATTTAAATATGTAAGGTTTTTCCATTTCTTCTGTCTTATGCTTTGAGTCCTGGCTTTACCATTCACAAAACAGAATGTAAAATATATCCATTGACAGTCATGTTAGAATTTGTTGAAAGAGAAAGCTTGGAAGTACTTTTTAAGTATTTGACCTCGTTAAAAAACAAAAGTCAACCTAGTAAATTTGAAAATCTAATTGGCTTTAATTAAGCATTCATGAATCGGGCAGCCTCTCATCTAGCAACTAGAAGGGTGGTCCCCAGGAGTCGTACAAAATGGAAGGTTTTTATAGGTAGAAAAGGGTGCAATTAAGAAATTAAAAGTCATCTTCCTTTAGGGGAAGGCAGGGAATCTTATCAGGAAGGTTTTCATTGGAGACCGGGTGGGTCAAAGGAAGCTCTTACTGAAAGGAAAGACAGGGTTATTTTGGGATCAGGATACCTTTGTAGGGGAGTAGAACAGGGAAGGGTTTTATCATGTAGATTGTCTCTTTTTCTATTGGGGGAGGGGCCTGTAATGTGGAGGGCACACAGGATGGATTCCTTTACTGGTGCGAGACCAGAAAACTTACATACTGGTTGGTTAAGATTGTTTTTGGGAGAGGTTGAAATTGCATGCAGTTAGATCAGGTATTAAATCTAGGTTTGGTATGGAGGGTTTTTAGCACAAGTGATGCCATTTGGGGCCCATGGTTTGTTTTCTTTATCAAAAGGATGAATTACTGCGTTTCAAATACTGACAAGACACTTATGAATGAAATATTTATATGTCATTTTATATTTTTGAAAAGTAGATTCAATAAGCAATTATTAAGGCTAAGATTAATACCTGAAATCTTCCAATCAAGATCAAAGAAAATTTAGTTTGAATAAGGCATTGTAAATGGAAATCTTAGGTTTTTTTAAAGTTTACTTTAAAAACTAGGTGTCTGTTTTATGTGACTTAACTAAATTCACTTGAAAATTACTTAAAAATCACTTGGACTTTATTTTTCTTTCAAAACATCTTTCTCTCCCAGTTCTTAACCTAAGGAAAGGTTACCCTAATCCTGGGTGCAATTGTTGCATTCAAATTTTAGTAATCACATTTATTCATAAATTGTAAATGGAACAATATACGTATTTCGAAAGATCTACCTCCATACATATGCTTTGATTGAGAGAATGATTTTGAGATGCCTGTTTTCATGTCACAAGCCCTTCAGCGTTTAAAGAGTTAAACACAGGGTTGGCTTTAGTCCACTGCCCAGGACACTGAAGGGGCTTGTGAGTGCGGGGTCCTGGGGTTAACCATCGGGGCAGACACGCCGAGTTAGGGCCGGGAGCCTCCCGACTCCGCCCGAGAGGGCGGCGCTCCCCGGCTTCCCCGCGAACCGAAACGCCCTGCGAGAGCGGCGCCGCGCCTCTGTGCCCGGCACCCCCGCGGCGGCGGTAGTTTCTCCTGATGATGCAAACACTCACTTCCCGCATCCACTTCCCACAGAGGCCGCGGAGCCGGCGGGACCCACGAGCACTGCGCAGCCGCGCACCATGGGCAACATCCAGAAGAAGCTGACCGGCAAAAACGAGGGCGGCAAGAGGCCGGAGAGGGGCGCGCAGCGGCGAAGCCGGGCGCCCGGGTTCAGCGCGGAAAAGCGGGGCCGCCCACGGGCCCCGGCGACGGCGGGCGGTGCCAACGGGCACCCTGGCGGCGGGAAGGGCGCCGGGGACCCCGTCGCGGCCAACGCGTCCCCCGCTCCTGGCGCGCCGCCACCCGCCGCCTCCGCCCCGGTCGGCCCCGCCGGTCTTAAGAGCCAAGGCAACGAGCTGTTCAAAAACGGGCAGTTCGCCGAGGCGGCGCTCAAGTACTCGGCTGCGATAACGCAGCTGGAGCCAGCAGGTAGGTGAGCTGCGCCCTGTGGGCTCCCCGGACCTCACGGGCTGCAGCTCACGGGACCTAAATTGGCAACCGCGGGAGAGGCGCAGGCCACCCCTGAATGACAGACGCTTGCGTCTGTACATTCCTTCTTGGTGACCGAGGGTGGTGTGTGTGACTGGACTCACGCGAGCAGTCTCTACCTTGGAATGCGTAGCATGTGCCCTGGCTAGTCAGGTTTGTCCCCTTCCAGGCTTGCCCCCTGTGCCCATTGCTGGTGTACACAGCTCCTGGTGCTCCGCATTGTCAGCGGTCTGTAGGACTGCAGTGCACTGGAGACCTCAATCGTCTTGTAATTCTGGTGAACTTGATTTTGCTAATGGATTTTAACTATTTAATTAAATGTGATTTTAGGAAGTGGGAGTGCAGATGATCTAAGTATCTTATATTCAAATAGAGCAGCATGTTACCTAAAGGAAGGAAACTGCAGTGGCTGCATTCAAGATTGTAACAGGTAAACTGCCCATTTTCAGGTTTTGTCAAGAGATTGTTATCATTTGAATGTGGTGAATGCAGTATTTACAATCCTAAGTTTTGTGCATGAATCTATGTAATTTCTTAAGAAAATTTTAAGGTATGTTAATTGATTACTACATAAAATCATAAAATTTTCACGTGTGAAGACAGGTATAGAAGATGGTGCAAATTTTTTCATATCTCTGCTACCACCTTAATTCATGCTCTTTTTATATCAATCCTAGAATACTGGAAAAGACTTCTAACTACTCTCTTACCTCCTCCAGTCCCCTGTGGCATCAGAATAACTTTATTTGAAGCACTATTCAGACTTTATTTGAAAGCACTATTTCAAACAGGTGTTCACAAGCTCAGTATGGTCTTCCAGATAATTATAAACTGTCATGACATTGCCCCCAAAACAGGCTTTCTGCTCCCATTTGGTCCACTGTCTGTAATGCGTTCTGCACACCTTTGCTTCTGAATTCTGAAATTCCTGCTCAGACTCCCTGGTCATCTTGACGTCTGTAACACTTGCACTCTCACTCCCACCTGAAGGTACTTGTGTCATCCACTGCATTGAATTTTAAGCTCTTGAGGTCAGGAAGCGTGTTTTATACAGCTTTGCATCCCTCAGGCATAATAGTCATCCATAATACTTGACCAATTACATGCGGAAAATAAATACATAAATAAAAAGTATTGTTTTCTTTTACCATTAAGTAATAAGCCTGCTTCAAGAGAGCCCTTTTGAAAGAAGCTACTGTTAGTGCATCTGAAAAATAAGTAGTTGTATGTCCTGGTTTGACCTTCACAATCCTGACTTCTTTTTGTCTGGTATAATTTTTAATATCAGCGACTTTCACTCTCAGAAACCCTAGTTTGGACAGTAACTTTTATGGACACCCTAATTATAAGGTGAACAATTTATTTTTTTTACTGATAGTAACAGTTTATCAATATGGGTTAAAAACTTGGCTAGTTATCTGTGCATACAGTTTAAAAAGATCTTAAGGCACTTGGATTTTTGACAGTTTTACATATTTACATACAATTTTACATATTTTAAATTAGCCAATTTTAAATAAATAAGATTTATATTCACTCTGGCCTGACCTCAAACCCCATCCACTGTGGTGCTAGCTCACAGTAGCTGATTGTTATATTTTCAGGATTTTGTGAGCTGGTTGAAGTCAAGTTGTATCTTGAATAGTACTACCAGGGTTGGAGTACTAATACCATGAAAATTGGCAAATGCCATAAATCTGGGCTTTTTGTCCCCAGGGGAGCCAAGTATTAAACATTTATCAGTGGCCATCACTAACCAACAGGACTACGTGAATTTGCAGAATATCAGGGACATTGTGATTTGCAGCCAAGCACCTGTCGGGGCTTAAAAAAATACTTTTTTCCCTACCTCCTAAGTTCTTCTAGCTGGCCTAATAATCAAATTAAAAGAGACAGATTAACAGGAGAAAGGCAAATTTTAATACGTATGCATGGGGAATTCACAGAAGCATGAAAATTCCGAAGACTGGTAAAATTGGGTATATATGTTATTTTGGACATAAAGGAGAATGCGGAGGGATGGGATCTTAGATTTCAAAATTGAGCCAAACATACGTGGCAGGTAAATATTTGCTAGGCAACCCAGAAACAACCGACCCTGGTTGAGAGGCAGATCTCATAACAGGTCCCCGCTTGAGGCCTTCCTATCTACCATGCTTAATTCAAATTTTTTCTGTGATGAATATGTTAAAATTCTTGCCCAGAGCAGGTTTTTTATCAAATCTTTTGGACAGGAAAATGGGAGGGTCAAAGTTTCTAAGTCTTTTGTTTCTTAATAACTAGGTTAAAATTTTATGTCCCAAAAGGTACAGTTTTGAGTGGCAAAAGTTTGATTCTCTTCAAACCTTTCAGCTCAAGTATCTGTTGCTAATACAGCCACTCCTTACTTAACGACCTCCCTGTTCAATGCCCTCAGACTAAAGACCAGTTCTCCAGTGCCAGGGATCTCTTTCTCAGTTTGCCTGAGTCTTGGAATCTCCTTTCTCTCAGTCCCACAGCAAGTTAATATTCACTACACAAAGCATTCATAATCACTCAAGACTGCATTGATTATAAGTGTGGTGTCGCGTGAAAAATACATACCCTACAGTACATACCCTTTAAGCTCCTTGCTTATGGACCAAATCACTTAATGACCTAGTCGTAGGAATGGAACTCGGTTGTTAAGTAAGGAGTGCCGGTACATTACCCTTCAGCTTTGTCTTAGGTCTTCCTACAGTGCGGAGCTCAGGAGTCTTTATTTAAAACGTGGGACCCTTACAGGTAGGCTCCCGTAAAACAGTGGACTCACTTTGTCCTTAAGTGAGATAGTTTAAAGTGGCAGAAATTTTCCTGCTAAAACTTGTATTTCAATGTCGACTCAGGAGGAAGTCAAAGATGGGGCCCCAGCCATGGTGTCCAGAGAGGCTAGAATGGAGGCATGTCTTGGGGGAGCGATAGCCTGCTGGGGAAGGAGGTGGGTGACGGTGTAGGAAAGGTGTCCTTAGGTAAGAGTTGTATTCGAGGCCATTGATTCCCAAGCAGTGGTACAGGTACCCTGTACGTGCTGGGCCGTTCAGGGGTACCTGAAAAATAATCAGTAACGGCGAAAAAACAAAGTAAAAAAATACAAAACGTTAGTTATGCAACAATAAATGTTAAGTTTGAGTCACTGTTAATGGAGACACTTCAAAATTAGATCACATCAGCAAATAATGATTGGTGAGGGTGTGGCTATGAACCCTTCCCCCAACACCTCTTCTACCAGTTATTACACACAGTTTCAGAACAATCCATTTGCGACATTTCTAGAACTTCCCCAAACATGTAAATACATCCATACCCAGACCAATCAGTTTAGTTATTGACTGTGTAAAAGTAAGTACATTGTCTTAATTGCGATTCAAGTAATTTTTTAATTTAATATTTGAATACTTGATCATCATTATCAATATTTAACTGTTATGAATATTGTAAAATTAAATCTTTGGTTTGTACTTTTAGTGTAATAATTTTTTTTCCTAACTTACTACCTCATTTCCACTACTTTAAGATAGGCACTGGCCAAAAGTGTCAGTATTTAAAAATAGCTATTCTAAAAACAAGGGGTACATTTATAGAAATGGGTTTAAAAGAGGTACACAAGTAGAGAAAGATTGGGAACCACTGTTCTAGGCCAAGTACTGACCTCCTTAGAGACAGACTTACTACCTGGCGTATGAGTATCAGTATGAAGGATGTGGGGTGATTTTATTCCAAAGCAGTAATTCTCAAACTCCTTTTAATGCCAGAGAAACCATGATTTGCTGTTGTGAATGTGTTGAAATGGGGGTGTATTTAAATCTGTATGAACAAGGTATCATTTATTAGCAGAAATATGATGGTATTTACACTTCAAAAAAGATTACATACATTTTAAAGGAAGCCTGTTTTTTAGTTTTTCGGTTAATTGTCTGCTCCTTGGAGAGTTGTTTTGTGTTTCATGAGCCCTTATTACAAGACAAATGGTGGTAGGAAGCAAACATTGAAAATGAAAAACTCATGGCAAAATTTAAATAAAGGAGAAAGGGGGGAAACCTATTAAATAACTTCCATAGTTTTACCTGTAAAAATAACTATGCATTTTGAGGAATAAGTATTTGATTTTAACTGTCTAAAGCACTTCCTCCGAGGTGTTTCCCAGAGGCATATGGAGAGAATCACTGTTGGAGTGTAGAGTGTTTGAGGAGCTCAGGGGGCTCCAGGCACTGCCCCTCCCCTCACCACCACATCTTCATGCTTCTATTATAGGCTTCTAGGTGAAACATGAAAGGGGGTGATGATGCGTAAGCCAACATTTAAGATCTTTATTCTAGAACTTACTTTTCATTCTCATAATTGTTTATCAACTAAAAGTAAAAAAAAAAATCTTCACTTTTCCCATCTGTCAGAGAACCTTGTTGGACTATCTAAACCAGCGGTCTCCAACCTTTTTGGCACTAGGGACCAGTTTCATGGAAGACAATTTTTCCAGGGACTGGGGGTTGAGGGGGAATAGTTTTAGGATGATTCAAGTGCATTACATACTTTATTATTATTATTACATTGTAATATTAATGAAATAATTATACAACTCACTTGCCACTATTAAGCCTCCCATGAAATGCAGCTTAATTGTCACTTACCACTCACTGATAGGGTTTTTATATGAATCTGCAAGCAGTTGATTTATTATGGTCTCTGTGTAGTCAAACCTCTCTGCTAATGTTAATCTGTATTTGCAGCCGCTCCCCAGTGCTGTCATCACCACCTCAGCTCCACCTCAGATCATTAGGCATTAGATTCTCTCAAGGAGCACACAGCCTCACATGTGCAGTTTACAGCAGGGTTGTTGGTCCTATGAGAATCTAATACCACTGTTGATCTGTCAGGAGCTGGACCTCAGGCAGTAATGCTAGCGATGAGGAATGGCTGCTCCTTGCCTACTACTCATCTCCTGTTGTGCAGCCCAGTTCCGTGGCCCTGGGGTTGGGGACCCCTGTTCTAAACCACACCAAAAATCTTGCAGTGATTTTTCATTGAGCATATTTTGATAGACTCAGTACAAATGAATGTCTCTGCTTTTGCTCATCTTTAGGGTCTTAACTGTGTGAACTTGAATAGTTAAGCTTTTTTAAGCTCTGGTTTAAAAGTTTTCTGTGTTTTTATGAATGGATGCTGCTTTTTTTTTTTCTTTTTGTGGAATTTCCATTTAGAAGCTCATTTATTTTCAGGATTGTGGTTAAAGAGAAAAAACCTTGCATATACTAGGCTGAGGAGTGCTAAAAATTAAATGCATCATTTCACTCAATGTTCATCTTGCGTAGATAAATAGTGCCTAAGTTTGGGAAGTGTGCAGTTAAATGTGCGGGGTTAGTCAAGTTCATGTTGTTAATATCCTGTAAGCATTAAACTAAGCTAGATTTAAGGCAGTAGTACAGGGGATAGATCCTGGTGCCCAGAGATCTATTTTCTAGTGTTTTAAGTGTTTTTACTTGCTTTTAATTTTATTTATTAAATAAGTTACTGGTTACAAAAGTAACACATATGTATCATAGGAAAACATGTAAAATCTAGTGCAACACAAAGGAGATCATTAAAATCACCCACCTAGGCAGAACAAAATTTGTTATTTTTCAGAGAAATGAAGCCAGTTAGGCTTAATGACATTTGTAGAAGAACTTCTGTGGTACAGACTACAGAAGTACATTCACTGGAGAATTGTGAAGGAGACTGAGGGACAGTTGACTCCAAGTTCCTTTATTTGATAGTGTTTTTTTGTATATGTTTGTGGTAGAAAGAGTATAGACTCTGAAGAGTGCCTCTCCTGGGCCTGGTGTTGATTTAGGCACTGGGATCATAGTGGTGCTCAGGACAGGCAATGCCCTTGCCTTCCTAAAGCTTAAATTCTAAAGAACTGACATGGAAGATTGCTCCATGTGTATTCATCTGCTCAGTAAACATACTAATATTTACCTTGCTGGCTTGCAGATGAGAATATTTGCAGTGACTAGCATGTAGCAAATTCTCACTTGGTCAGAGCTTCCTCACCAGTCACTATAGACAGCAGATCTCTAAGACTTGGGGAGAAAAGCAAAGCAGCCCTTGTTCATGCTTTCCCTGAAGCAAGTCAAATACATAATATGCAAACTGCCGGTAGCGTGAGAGTTAACCAGAAGAGCAAACCTGCAATCCCCACTGTGGACAGTATGGTGCATGCTCATTAATGGGTTATATAGAAAGTAGGCTTTTCACAGAATCTCTGCATGAAATACTTCTTTATGGTTTTAGTTAATTTTATTAAAACTAAGAATTCAGTCATTTTATTCATAAATAGAATCTTGATTATTGTATGCTTTATTTTGGAATATAATTGAGTAAGTTAGGTATTAAGGTAGCTTTAAGCCATTACTTCAAACAAAACCAAGGAACGTAACCTTGAAATGTATCTCTGGTGACGTTGGAAATACTTCGTTGACTAAAAAGTACAAGATAAAAAGCCATGACTTAAAGAAGTCATTGTATGCTTATGTCCTTGGTTCCCTCTGGTCTATTTTTGAAGCCCTTTGACAGCAAGTAAATCAGAATAAACTGTATTAAGTTTTAGAGAGCTGATTTTCAAACAGTAATGCAAGTTTTTTGGTTCTGTGCTAAGGTGATTATTAAATATATGGGTACAAATATAAATTTACCTTTTAATTGTCAATAACAAGAATCTGCGGAAAGCCTCTCTGTGCCTGGTGCCATGGTGGGCTCTGTTAGGGTGTAGGGGAGGGGGAGAGAATATCTGAGGGGGATGGGGTAGGGTGTAGAGAGGTGGTGAGCACAGGACCTGCTGCCAAGGAGCTCAGGCTCTGGGGGGGAAAGATTAAATCCCAAAGTGCTTTGGTACTCATTTAAAAGAAAAGAAGTAACCATGAATTTGATTGCTCTGGTACTCTGGGTTTGCCTCTGGTATGTTGCTAAGTTCCCAAGATGAAATATCGAGTAGGTATGTATTTGAGAGTCCAGCACTATAGTATGTATTCAGTTAGTATAAGTTAAAGAGTAATTTTCAAAACAAATAACCTGTAGTATTTTTGTCTTCTTTAGGGCTCTGGAACTTCATCCATTCTCAGTCAAACCTCTTCTTCGACGAGCAATGGCCTATGAAACTTTAGAGCAGTATCAGAAAGCTTATGTGGATTATAAAACAGTGTTGCAAATAGACTATGGAATCCAGATAGCAAATGACAGTATTAACAGGTAACCTGATCTGAGGCAGCCACCTCTGAGGTCTAGATGTTTTATAATAGGATTAGAGTCTTTTCCCTTTTCCCTCCTTCAGGAATGATGTCAAAGTACAGACGTGTTCTCAGTTATTTACTTTACATGAATGATTGCCTTCTTTCATTCCATCAAAACCAAATGGTTCTAACTTAATACATTCTGAATGGTCTGTTTATTACTGTTCAGTGAAAAGAGTTTTTTTTTTTTAAACAGCACAGGGTTTTTTGTGCTGCTCAAAATGCACAGAATTTAATTTTACTTTTTGTAAGTGTGGGGTTAGGAAAGTTTTCGGTGATGTCATAAATCAGTGCTAATTATAGGACAGGATAAAAAAATACAGTGAAAGCTGCCATGGTCAATCTTTTCCTATGTTCATTGGCACCACTGCTGTCAGTGGAAACATCTTTTGTTTCTCCTCAGGAGAATGTCTGTCTTCATGAGCATGCTAGATATTTGTGTTAAATGCCCTTACACCAGACACTCATCTAGGTGAGTCTCAGTTTATTATGGTGAAATAGCAAAGAATTTGGATCTAAATTGTATTATGACTTATTTACCCCAAGTGAGAACGAAAAGGTAAGAATTTCCAGACTTCATAAATTGCTTTCCAATAAAACTTGAAAGTTGCTAGTTGGATAACATTTCCAGTTATATAGTATATTTTCTGATCCCATTTGTTCACAGTATAACCTCTTAAGCATTTCTATAGTACATTGTGTCCTGTATCAGTCTATTATTACCATGCCCAACTCCCCCCAGAAAGACAAAAAGGGAAAAAATTATTGTCTCTGTCTTTAGGCATACTAGAATATAGCTAAGGGGAAAAAGTTAACATGAGTTAGATTATCCCCCACGGTGAACATTTATTAGTAATGTGTGGGGATCACAGAGAGATCAGGCTTTGTCTCTGTGGGCTACAGTTGCTAGAGAGAGAGCACTTGAGGTAGTCTTTGAAGGGCACTGATAGAACATGAGGAGACCTTGAGCAAAATTGTTCAGATTAATTTCATTTTTTAAATCATAAATTACCTCACCACATGGGCCCACCACACTTTGGAGAGAACTGTTGGATAAATGTGTATGTAGCTGACAGCCATTCCCTGGAGCTTCCCCTCGGTGGTTGCACAGAACCTGTCTGATTCCAGCTGGACTGGAAGAAAGGGAGGTAAGGGGGCTGTCCAGAAAAAATCCAGCCGCAATCGCCTCTGTATTTCATATTACATGGCTGGATACTGTCCAGACAGCCCTCATACATACATACATTGGCTATTGGGTCTAGATTGGAACTAGATCAAACTGTGGGCATTCACCACTTCCTTGATCTTGAGTTTGTAAAATCTGGCAGTGTCACCTGGGAGCTCTCCAAGCCATTTGCCCTGCTGCACAGCCACCTCACTGCATGTCATTTGCTGCCTCATCTGTGCCCAAAGGCCCTTTCCTACTTTTGTCTGGTTAATGCCTTCTCATCCTTTGGAAGATGACTTGCGTCCCTAGGAAGTGACTTTCCTTCATCCACCTGTCTCTCCCTGCTGCCACCAGACATGCATTTTAGGTTTCCTTCCTCGGTGCCCCCAGAACTGTGCCTTCTCTTATGACCCAGCTTCATGTTTGTAAACTCTTTGTCCCTCTCTTGCTGTAAATTTTTTTTCTCTCATTCTACTAGCAGTTCCCTGAAGGTCAGGAATTGTGTTTTCTCCATCTTTGTAGTTGCAGTACCTTGTACAGTTAGTAGATATTATCAGCAAAAAATGGGTTGAATGAATGCATTCTCCCACAGGGAGAGCACAGTTCACTCCTTCTTGGGGGGGCTCTACTTTTAATTTGCCCATCCTCTGTCATGTAGTCTTCCAGATAGTCTGGAAAAGTAGGATCTTCTCACAGGGTTAGAGGTCCTTGTGAAACAAGGTGGGAAGAACCCTGCCATACCTGACAGAAAGGAGGGGCCTGGTAAAAAGGTGTTTTAGTTCATAGTGTTAGGCTGAATGGTTTGAAGGGAGAAATATGTCCAAGATACGGATTATTCACATTTCTGAACAGTATGCATTATACTATTTTTAAAAAACCGAAGTATAATTCACATAACATAAAATTATTTTAAAGTGTGCCACCATCTATATCCTAGTTCCAAAACATTTCTTCACTCCAGAAGGAAACTTGGTCCCCACTAAGTAGTCATTCCTCATTCTCCCTTCTCCCATCCCCTGACGACCACTGATTTCTTTCTGTCTCTATGGATTTACCTCTTCTGGATAGTTCCTATAAGTGGAATCATAAGACATGTACATTTTATGTTTGGCTTCTTTCACTTAGCAGATGTTTTCAAGGTTCATCTGTGGTGTCCCATGTATTTGTACTTTTCCTTTTTTTTTTTGGTTGGTTCCCTGGCTGGGAATCGAGCCCAGGCCGTGACTACACCACTAGGGAACCCCTGTACTTTTTTTTTATGGCTGACTAACACGCCATTCTGTGAATATACCACGTTTTATTTATTTATTCATCAGTTGATGGGCATTTGGGTGTTTCCACCTTTTGGCTATTGTGAATAATGCTGCTATGAACTTTCAGGTACAAGTTTTTGTTTACATACCTGTTTTCAGTTTCTTTGATGTATACCTAGGAGTAGAATTGCTGGGTGATATAGTAATTCTAGTTTAATTTTTGAGGATTGTATTATAGTTTTTCTATGAACTCAGGAGGGTTCCTTTATTCAAATTGACTTTTAAAACTCATTAATTTTTTAATGCTTTGTGCTGATATGTCATTTTATAAGATGATGAAGAGGCTTTGGTATCACCATATATGTTTTTCTATAAAATGCTCTGTTTTAAAAATGTAGTATTCCTTTTTGTGAATCCCATATTTATGCTTGCTTTTCCATCTAAGCAATGGCAACTTTTTTATTTTTAATTTAAACATCTGTGCTTATTTTGTTTCTGTCTTCCATTAACCATATTCCTCTCTTCCTCTCCAGGAATCTTATATGTTAAATTTCCCTGCATATACTTATTTACTCCCTGGCAACACATCATCTCTTTTCAGCTGCTTCTTCCTTCCTCTCTGCTGGTAATACAAGTTTTGCTTGAAAATTCTTTTTTCTAAAGCTTCTTTTTCTTCTGCAGTTGTGGGTGACTATGTATTACTTTCAAATTTATTTTTTACACTAAAATATATGGTATTTGGTTATCATAACCAAAGATCACTATCAAAATTTCAGTTAAATAAACTAGAGAAACTAGGTGTATTATGTTTGTCTCTTTATAAATAGAAATTTTTTTTCACACAAAAAGTACTACAGAGTTAACTAACTTGAATGCATTCTATTAATTACCAGTAAACCTTCAGTCTTGGGGAGCACCTTTTTACAACCATATTCATCCCAAAGACAATTCTATTTAGTTAAGTATGATATTTTGTATGTTTAAAATGATGAGAAAGTGATAATTGGGGATGTTAATCTGAATTTTAGGATTGAGCTATTAGTAAATGTCATTAATACAGGGGGCCCTTGTAGTAGGCTCCAGTATCCTATTATTTCATCTTTGTGTATATGGAAACAAAGTAAGTGGATAATTTTAGTGATGAAAACAAATGCAAGGTAAGAGTATTATAACCACGTGTAAATGTTTTAAGAAAAAGCAATATTGCATGTCACAGTTTTAGCAGCTGGTCTTATACACCTGTCTGCAGTATACAGTTTGGGCATAGAAGTTCTAAAGTAGTTCTGAAAATTCTCAATTTAGTAATTATATTAAATGTTATGTGGGACATTTCTTCTACACCTTCTAAATTTTAGTTTTATATTTCACTTTTTCAAAAGTTAACGTTTTATTGCATATACTATAACATTTTTTAAAACCAATTAGAAATGTCTTAATTTTTCCTTTGATAGAAAAAGAATCTAAAATTACATAGTTCTGGCATCTTTTAAAAGTCATTTTGAGAACCAGTTATTTGGACAGCAAACAGCTCACGATTGTGTGTTTTCTACAGGGAAGTACACAAATGCACAGCATTTGTAAATCTTACTCTTTTCTTTTAAAATCTTACTCTTGATATGACTTTTGGTAATATAAAATGCAAATTGCACGATCAATAGAGAAAACTCGTTTTCTCTTTAGAATAACAAGAATTTTAATGGATCTGGATGGACCAAGCTGGCGGGAGAAGCTGTCACCCATACCTTCTGTGCCCACTTCTGCACAATTGCGAGCTTGGCGACCTGCAGCAGAGAGGGCCCAAAACGACCAAGTGGGGGATTCTTGTAGCCATCACCAGCCGGGCATCACAGGTGCGGTTAGCCTACACTCATTTCTTTTGAGGGTTATTTTGAGCCATGTGTATATTTTCACAGTAAAGCTGAAGAATGAGAGCATGAACTCAGATGTGGGATTAAGTTAAGACCCTGTTCTCCCTCTTTCTAACTACAGAGTCTTAAGAAGTGGCTTTACAGCTCCACTGTCAGTGTATATGAAAGGAGAAATATTAGTAACTATCTCATGGAGTTGTTCTCAAGAATAAATGGAGATAATGCATGTAAAATACTTCACACATGCTGATTGTGTACGATTATAGTAGGCTCAATAGAGGTTAACATTAATTAAGAAGAAGAAAAATAATTAAGTAGCATATAGGTCTTCACTATACCATGTATGTGAGAAGACTAACCTAATAAGATGGATGTGTTCAAAACAAAACCCCAAAACTTAAATATCTAGCAGGCAGTTCCTTCTGCCTTATAGCATAGTTGTTAACGTATCTGCATTGCCATAGTACCTACCTCATTACTTTGTACAGTGTTTAATGAATGTGACTTCACTCTTTCTTTCTGGTTTTAAGCCAGTGGAGGTCCCATTATTGCTGCTGGCCTGGTAACTCCATGTGTGTTGCCCAGGTTAAGCTTCATCTTGCAGACACCCTGAGGTTCCCGAGCTGTGATGTCCCAATGGCTAGTGTTAGACCCTCATCCTCTTCATTGCCTCAATCACGTATAGATCTCTCGTTTTCTCAAGTCCATCATTAATGGGGTCTGGCACAAAGCATTTGCCCAGTGAAGGGTAGCTGTTTATGATGAACAAAGCACGTACTAACCATACCATAGATAGGTGGTAGCAAATCATAAGCACAGGTAAGCAGCTTTTTTTTTTTTTTTTGCTTTTTGGTATGTGGGTAGCCCCCTGGCTGGGAATCGAACCCAGGCCGCAGCGCTGACAGCGCCAGCGCCGAAGCCTTAAGCCACTACACCATCAGGGAACTCCCTAAGCAGCTTTTTCTGTTCATAGTGTACTGATTATTAGTGAGAATGGATACCAAAGGCTTACAAACATTGGGGGAAGAAAAGCTTTGGGGAAGAAAAGCTTGAGGAATGTTTCTCAGCAAATTGAGGGGAAAAATCTTTCTGTACTGTTTTATTTTAGAGCTTAGGTATACCAGGAGTCATGGGCAGTATTGTTTGTGTGATATCTTCTGAAACATGAGACATTAGGTAGAAATATTCTCATTGAAATAAAAGATGGAAGATTAATACTTTATGCTGTTTGTACAGAGGGACAAATAAGATTATCGTTTAAATTCAAGTTTATACTATAAATGTACTACATCTATCAAGACTTTTAGGTCACAGAATTTAAAGGTTTATTTTAAATTTCAAGTTAAGGATTTTTATTTTATATCAAGTTACTTTCATAGGGTAAAGTTACTACATAGATTTAAAACTTTAAATAATAATACTTTATGTGTGTTAAAAAACTTGGGTTGCAAGTAATGGAAAATCTTTTGACTGAAATTGTAGGGAATGGTTTTGGCTCATGTAACTAAAAGGGCCCAGACAGTGTCTAAAATCATGCGCTACTCATCAGGGCTCAGGCTCTGGCCAGAAACAAAGGGACTCTAGCAGTTTAGGCTTCAGGTCAGTACATGTCAGTCCAATGGTAAACGCCATTGCTTTGGGTGGCATTAATTTAAGAATAAAGAGGGGGTTCCCTGGTGGCGTGGTAGCTAGGCTTCAGTGCGCTCAATGCTGCAGCCTGGGTTCGATTCCCAGCCAGGGAACTACCCCGCAACCCCCCAAAAAAGAATAAAGAAATATGTTGCCTCAAAGCTATATTTATTTTATTCTGTTGGCTCAAATTCTATTGTACTTAATCTAATAGGTCCCATTCTTGAGCCAGTTCCTATGATAAAGAAATGTCATGCCCAAATTGGCTTCCTAGGCCTGTGCTGCAGATCAGTAGGGTCAGCTGTCCCTGAATACAGGGGCTGAATAGGAGAGGGCTGATAGCTGCAAGGTACCCCTGGAAGGGGATCCTGAGCAGGGAGTCAGCCATGATCACTGCAAGACAGTGGGTAATGATAATAGATGGGACTTTCTGATCAAAGATAACAGAAAACAACCCAACCCTTAATGGCATAAGCAGAAAAGTTTGTTTATTGGCTCCTACCGTGGAAAAATCCACACATAGAGTAGCTGCAGGGATGGCTGGATTTAGGACTCAGACATTCTTCCTTAGCTCTCTATGTTGGCTTTTCTTCTGCTGTGTTGGCTCCAATCCCAAACAGACTCTCCCTTTGTTACACAGGCTGGCAACATAGCTCCTCTCATCTTCATATTCCATGGGAAAGAGCAAGAATTATCTTACTGCTACAAGAATCTTAGTGTGGCTCGTTCGCTCTCATCAGCCCACCCTGACCAGTTAGATTATTTTGGTCAAGGGAATATAATGTACTGATTAATAAAACAAAGATTACCCCAAAAGGCAGGGCTAGAATGTTTTGGGTTTTTTTTTTTTCAGGTTGTACATGTAGAATTTTTATTAGTAAATCAAGCATTTTTACACAATATAACTTATCTCTAAGAAATACAAATAGACGTTTTGTAATTCTAAACTTCTCAGATTTTACTTATGACAGTGCAGTGACAAATTATGAATCGAGTGGTATTTGTTTTAACCTACAGGAGCAAAGAGTCGGGGAGGTATGATTTTTTTCCAAGGAAATTTGGGGCACTGGACAAGTATCTGCTTCAGGCTTTAGTGGGTTTGTTCATTTTTCATGAAATAGTTATTTAACCAAGCACTAGACATTTGTATCTGCAGCAGAGAAAAGAAGGCATGCCAGTATGAATAAAGTGATAGAACTACTTGTATTTTATTTTCTAATTTGAAAAAAGTGTCAGAATTGTATAATCATTTTTACTTATAGCCAATATGTCTTTTAAAATTTGCATACAAAGTTTTGTTCCATTTAGACTTTAGTTCTGCATGATATGGGATCAAATTAATTTACAGTAAAAGATTTACTTACATATGTACTTTAGATTTTGTAGAGGTATATATATGAAAACTTCTTTTTTTATATTTTGGGTTCCATAGATGAAAAAATGTTTCAGATCCTTAAAGAAGAAGGAAATCAATGTGTAAAGGACAAAAATTATAAAGATGCCCTTAGTAAATACAGTGAATGCTTAAAGATTAACAATAAGGAATGTGCCATTTATACAAACAGGCAAGTTCTTTGTAACTTTATGTTTATTATGTTAATATTTTTTATTTAGAAATGTAGCCAAATTAATTGCTGAAGTTCTTTTTCAAAGCTCTGAGAATTTATATAGCCAATTGTCCTAAATGAGTGTTTTTTAAAGGGATGGGGCCAAAGGAGTTCTGGAGGGATTGAAAGCATGCCACATGGTAGGCTGGGAGATCTGAGGCGGCGGTCAGCATTACATGGTTCTGCAGGCTGTCCTGACCCTTCCTGGCCACCTGGCCTTGCTGCAGCTAGCTAGCTTTGCCTGAGCACTGTCCTCCGTAGTAGGAGTAGGAATCACTTGCCTTTCAGATTAGTGTTTTAAGTGCTCTTTTTCTCTTGAAGCGCTAAGGTAAGGAAGCAGCTTCTTTGAGTATATAGTAGGAAAATGGACAGATAGATTGTTCTAGAATGCTGCTCAGGTGTCATCTTTACCACATTACCTAGAAGGTGATTTGGGGAATTTTAGGTAGAGTCTGGGGTGACAAGGAAGAAATAAAGTTCCTGAAGAGTAGGGACTCAGCATGAGATTTTCCAGATATTTCAGATGAAATATTTTCAACTTAACCTCTCACTGTTCTGTTTTTGTACATGTTTTCCTCTATTGGCAACCCTTTTGCCAAACATTTGTCATTAACTTCAACATGTATTTTTCTGTTCTTCTGTTCAGCTCTGTGGTATTGGGCTTTAACGGCCACTCCTTTTCCCCTGGAGACCACACTTGCCTGGCTCTTGTCTTCCCCCTCCCCAGCTTTTCTTTCCCTGATATGCTCAGGGTTTTAAAGGTGTAGATCCCTTTTTCGCTCTCCATACTCTCTGGCCATTTCATCTTCTGCCAAACTCCATTTACCACCTTCTAATTACGGCATACGAATCCCTGTCTCTGCGCCTCCAACCTGAGCACTCCCCTCCCTTCTGCACTCAGGATGAGTTATCATCCCTGACCAGTGCCTCCCTCTCCCACTCTATCAGAAGCTTGGATGTCTTACCTTCTTCATTTATCTGGAATTTGAGCGTTTCTCTCCACCCTCACCATTATTTCCTGCTCTAGGTGACCACCATTGCTTCCTGTGTGTCTGCAACACCCTTCATGGTGTGCCTGAGAAGTCTGGTTCCCTCTCATTTCGTTCTCTGAGTTGAAGCTACAGTGATCTTCCCAAACGTGGTGAACGTTATCAGCCCCTATTTAAAAACCCATCAGTGGATTTCCATGAAGTTCAGAATGAAGCTCAGCCTCCTTGCCATTATTTATAAGGCCTTTTATGATCTGGTCTGCTTACTCTTCCAGCCCCATCTCTGTACTGTGGTCACATAGAACTTTTCTTACTCCATCAAGAACACCATGTTCTCTCTCACTGTAGAACTTTGCATATACTGTGCCCTTGACCTCCACTCTCCCCTCCCTACATCTTCAGCCCAGTGCCTTTGCATTGCATAATTTTCACATCATACTCTGGGCTTCAACTTAAAATGTCACTTCTGGGAAGTATTTTCTGCTGTTCCTCCTCTTCTTTCAGCCCCACCAGATCCCAGAGCATCCTATACAGATTTTATTGTGTTTGCTTGTGTGAATTATCTGTCTCTTCCACTAGACTGAAGCTTCTTTGAGGGCTGGGGCTGTATTTTGTTACAGTTGTGTCCCCAGTGCCATAATTATATGTGTTGCAAGAAAATGTCATAACTGGAGTAAAATGTTAGTTTTCCATTGAGAAAGAGTTGTGGTATAGAAATAGATTTATAGAGCTATTTCTGATTTGTATTAGCTGTCTAATTTTATAGATGTTATCTTTACCTTTCATAAAATACTGAGTTCCATTGCCAGAGCTCTCTGTTACTTGAAGCTGTGCCAGTTTGAAGAGGCAAAGCAGGACTGTGATCAGGCGCTTCAGATAGATGATGGGAATGTGAAAGCATGCTACAGACGAGCTCTTGCTCATAAAGGACTCAAGGTGAGGAAAGCTTCATTTTAATTTATAAATTTCAGCTCCGAACAAATCACGTGATTTTCATGGACATCAGTCTCAGGAATCACAGAATGGGAGAGTATCCGGGATTTAATCCTAGTTCTCTACTAACCTGTCCTAAAACCTTGGAACAGGCCTCAGATTTTCCCTAATTATAATGTAGATAATTTCTAAGATTTCTTCTAGCTCAAAATGGTGATTTATTTTCTTATTTTCTAAGGATTGTTGTTAGTTACAATAAATTCACTTTAAGGAACAGGAGGATTTTTTTACTGAATTATTGAAGGTTGCCAGCAGTGCCATTGGATTGCTCCAGCAAAGGATTGGGGTTGTCTGTAGGGTGGGAGGGAGGCATCAGAATGGAAGATGGTAGAGACACATAGGAGCTTGGGAAGCTCATGGTGATTTGGGCCTTAAATTGGCTGGTGATTAGTCTGAGACTATAGAATAGCATTGTTCTCTAAGAAAACCACACCATAATTTTCAAAGAAAGTATTGTATAATAATGCTTTTGTTAATGCTGACTCTTCTGCATGGAAAACTTGAATGTTCATGCTTGTAGAAAATAGTATTGTAGGGTAAAATCAGAACATTGGGAAATGACATTTCCTGAAATGATATTTTTTAAAAAGTCAATTTGATTAAGGTCTAATATAATGAAATTCACACCTTATAAATGTGCAGATCATGGATTTTATTTTTCTCTTCAAAGATTTACCCTTAATTGAGATGTAATTGATATATATACAACATAATGATTTAATATATGTATATATTGCAAATTGATCACCGCACTCTGTCTTGTTAACGTCCACCACCACACATAATTACAAAATTTTCTTTCTTGTGATAAGAACTTTTAAGATCCACTGTTAGAACTATCAAATATATTAAACAGTATATATAAAGCGGTATTATTAACTGCAGTCACCACACTGTACATTATATTTCCCTGATTCATAATTGGAAGTTTATACTTGTTGACCATTTTTACCCATGTTGACCTTTCCCCACCCCCTGCCTTGCCTCTAGCAGCCACCAGTCTGTTCTCTGTATCTATGAGTTCAGGGGTTTTTTTTTGGTTCATTAAGTGTTTTTTTTAGATTCCAGATAGAAGTTCAACATCACATATGGTATTTGTCTTTCTTTCTCTGACTTATTTCACTTAGCATAATGCTCTCAGCGTCCGTTCATGTTATTGCAAATAGCAGGACTGCCTTCTTTTTTATGGCTGAGTAATATTCCTGTGTGTGTGTGTGTGTGTGTGTGTGTGTGTGTGTGTCACATTTTCTTTATTATTTATCAGTTAATGTTTCCATTATTGTAAATAATGCTGGAATAAACATGGGAGTGGGGTATCTCTTCAAGTTAGTGTTTTATAAAATTTTTGAAGAACCTCCACACTGTTTTCCTTAGTGGCTGCACTAATTTACATTCCCACCAACAGGGCATGAGGATTCTCTTTTCTCCAAATCCTTGCCAACACTTATTTTTTTCCTAATCTTTTTTATAATAGCCATTCTGACAGGTGTGAGGTGATATCTCATTGTGGTTTTAATTTACATTTCCCTGATGATTAGTGATGTTGAGCATCTTTTCATGTGTCTGTTGGAAAAATGTCTATTCATTTCCTCTGCCCATTTTTTAATTGGATTGTTTGGTTTATTTGCTGTTGAGTTGTATTCTTTATGTATTTTGGATAGCAATCCCTTATCAGATATATGATTTGCAAATATTTTCTACCACTTTGTAGGTTATCATTTCATTTTTTAAATGGTTTTCTTTGCTGTGCAGAAGCTTTTTAGTTGGATGTCATCTCACTTTAGTTTCGCTTTTGCTTATTTGGCTTCTGGTGTCATATCCAAAAGAATCATTGCCAAGACCAAAGTCAATGAGCTTACTATCTATGTTTTCTTCTAGTTTTATGGTTTAAGGTCTTACATTCAAGTCTTTAATCCATCTTGAGTTGATTTTTTATGTGTGGTGTAAGATAGTGGTCCAGCTTCATTCTTTTACAAGTGGCTGTCCAGTTTTGTCAACATCAGTTACTGAAGAGACTATCCTTTCACCAATGAAAATTCTTGGTTTCTTTGTTGTAAATGAATTGACCATATATGTGTGGGTTTATTTCCAGGCTCTCTTATGTTTCATTGAACTATTTGTGTTCATGCCAGTACTGTACTGTTTTGATTACGGTAGCTTTGTTATATAGTTAGAAATCAGGAAGCATGATGCCTCCAGCTTCATTCTTTTTCAAGATTGGTTTGACTTTTGGGGGTGGTTTGTGCTTTCATACAAATTTTAAGATTGTTCTATTTCTGTGAAAAATGCCATTGATATTTTGATAGAGATTGCATTGAATCTGTAGATTGCTTTGAATAGTGTGGACATTTTAAGTATATTACCTCTCCACCCATGAGCGCGGAACGTCGTTTCCATTTATTTGTGTCTTCAGTTTCTTTCTTCAGTGTCTTACACTTTGGCGAGTATAGCTCTTTCACCTCCTTGGTTAAAATTATTCCTAGGTATTTTATTCCTTTGGTGCAGTTATAATGGGATTGTTTTCTTAATTTGGCCATCAACTTGAATAATGTATAATATATTCCCATGTGGCCACCTCCCCCTCTACCCCCTAATCCCGTTTAAGATAAAAAAACATTGTCATCTCTTGAGAAAGTTCCTTTTGCTCATTGCCCTTGATCTTCCCCCTCCCACCCTTACTCCCCAGGCATCCATCCATCTGATTTCCATCACTGTGGATTAGTTCTGCTATTTTGTGACATTAACCTGAACAGGAGCAGCGAAGGAACTTGCTGGCTTCTGCTCAGAGCAGCAGGCGAGATTCATCCACATTGTGTGCGTGTCAGGAAATGTTCCTTCTTATCGCCAAGTTGTATGAATATACCACAATTTATTTTATGTATTCACCAGTTAATGACAATTAGGTAATTCCAATTTGGGGCTGTTATGGGTAAAGCTGCTGTGACATTCTTGTGCACATTTTTATGGACTTACTCATGAACTGGTGCAGCTGGAGGCCATGTACAGGAGGGCATGAGGCTGGAGAGAGGATGGTCAGATCGGAGGGGCCTGGGAGGCCATGGCTGATCCCAAGGGTGATGGGAACCCCCCAGAAGGTGGTGGAGGGTGACATGATGGATCAGATTTGGGGACATTATAGAAGCTGGATCAAGGGTGGCCCAGCATGTAGTACGCGGATTGGTGAGAGGCCACCAAGGTGAGATACCTGAAGGAAGGTAATGGCAGAGGGAAGAGAGGTGTATTAGTTCGCTGTAAGACATAGGTGGCGGCTTAAACAACAGAAATTTATTTTCACACGATTCTGGAGGCTCGAACTCAGATTAAGCTGTTGGCAGAGCTAGTTTCTTTCAGGGGCTCTGAAGGAAGGGTGTGTGCCAGGTCCTTTCCTTGGCTGTGGATGGCGTCGTCTTCCTGTCTTTGGTTCATCTTCTCTCTATATGTGACTGCGTCCAATTTCCTCTTTTTATAAGGACACCAGTTACGTTGGGTTAGGACCCACTCTAATGACCTCATTTTAACTTGATTACCTTTTTAAAGAAGGTAACATTCTGAGGTACTGCGGGTTAGGAGATCAGCATATGAATTTTCAGGGGGACGCAGTTCAGCCCATAACGGAAGGGGAGGGATTAACAGAAGGCTGTGTGAAGGTAGAGTTGACAGGACACACTGAGCGTAAAGCGCTGGAAGAAGGAAGAAAGGGTGCCTCCCAGGCTTCTGGCTCTGGTGGCTGGGTGGTGCATGGTGTGACCAGGAGGAGGGAGGAGTTTGAGGGGGAAAAGGGGTAGTGTGGTTTTGACCTTAATGAAGTTGAGATAGTTTTTTTCATTCCGTGCCCATTACTGACAGGGAAATCTCTAAAAATATATTTTGTAAAACTGAGGTTTTGTTGGTAGAGAGTGGTCATGTTTTTGGTGGTATAGCGAATGAGTACATTCTTTGTGTACTGAGTGATCAGTCTTTTCTAGATCCTAGATCTGTTACCCAGTTCAGATACTGCTCGTTGCCTCCAAAAATCAAGAGACAAGGTTGGTGAAAAGAAAAGTAGGTATATTCAAAATACTGGCATTCAGGGAAGGCATTGGACTCTTGTCTCAAAGACTACCTTCCCCGATTCTAGCAAAGCCAAAAGCTTTTATAGGGGTGCAGTTTGGGGAAGAACAAAGAAAGACTGGGGGCGGTAGGGTTGGTCAGGTCAAGCTGGTAGTTGAGAACTCACTTCCCTGGGCCCGGTCTGCTTCAAGATAACATTATCTTGGACTTGGAACATGGATTCTGGCACTCAGTTGCCTGAGGACTAAGAAATACCTCTTTGGGTAGTGCTTGTGCTGATTAACTGGGTTAACGAGGTATGTGTAGCCTTAAGAAAGGAAACAAAGCAGAATCATTAAAGAAAACAAAAACTTGGAATCGATTCACCCTATAAACTAAGTGTATTAAAGCAGGAGCTAAGTTACTGGTTTGAGTTCCACCCCGTGCTAGTGGAGCCATGCAGCTGCCCATCCTCCCTCTCTCCCTTCTCAGTTTGTTATATCCAGAGGAAGAGGCACTTAGGGTGAGGTCTAGAAAGGCCTCGAGTGCAGGAGTTTCTGTCCCTGTGGAACTGGGGCGCGCCGCCCCCTCAGCGTGGGTTCACCAACTGGAAGCTGCACAGCTGCACTTCATTTCCAGTGCCCTTGTGACCTGACCCCTCCCCCTTTTCTGTTAGCAACACACTCATTTGTAAACCTCACATAAAGATTTCCTAGATGATGTGTGGCACCATCAATTAAAAGAGGCCTCTTCAAAATGTACTCAACTGTTTTTGAGCTCAGTGGATTTGGGTACGTGACTGGAAGTCTGCATGGCTCATGGGTTTACACAAGTCCAAATTCTTAGCGCAGGCTTACCTCATTCTGGCTGCCTGACTCTTTGAACTTGTTTACCTGACTGAAAGTCGGGGGCATACCTAATGAAAGGACAATTTTGTACTTCCTTGGAATGAATTTTAGAAATTGTATTATGATGCAGAAAGATAATCCCAACTTCGAGTAATCCTATCCCACTAGATTATCAGGCCCACAGCTTGTTTTTCTGGTTTGACTTCTTACAGCTAGATTTATATATGCTGTAGTTTGAGTTCTATGCCAAGTGAACTTAATTTCAGGATCTGCAAAGGCCACAACTGCTTGTAAAATGCATCAGAACTCGTGCTGGTGTCTGCTTCCTCGGAGTGACTGTGATGAGTGGCACAAGGGCTCACAGCCAGCAGGTGCCCTGCCTGCAGCTCTCAGCTGAGCACTCTGCCTTCCGGCTTCTGTTGTTTGTTTTCTAGCTGACTTCAGTTTTTGTTCTGTGTGCCAGCATTGAAAAATAGAGCTTTCTTTAACATGCACCTACCTGTTCTTCATAAGAAGAGATAATTGAACATTTTACTTTTCAATTACAGTTTGTCTCTTGTGTTGAGTGCCACTTACGTGCTAGGCTTTGGGAGCATAGAGGTGAAGAAGTGGCGGCGTCTACCTTACGGACTTTACACCCATTTGGAGCACACAAGACCAAGATATCAAAAAGTAATCTAAAAGTATTGTTATTACAGTTTAAGACATCTATTAATAGTAAATGATATCACAAACCCATGTGATTATGATTCATCTTTTTTTTTTTTAAGGCCTAATGAGCTCTGTAGCCACTTTTTAATGTCCTTTCTGCCAGAGCCACACTTCCTCTTTGTATAAGCTGTTTTTCCCTCCGCTCTGCATGGCTGGTCTCTCTTTAAGCCTTATGTTCTCTGACACCTGTACCAAAAGGAGACGCCTTCCCCCTCATTAGTATCAAATTCAACTTTTGGCTTTCTTAATTGCATTAATGACAGTCCGTGTTTAATTTATTCATTTATTTACTTTTTTTTTTTTATTGTTCCTTGCTAAGACGTAAGCTTTCATGAGGGCAGGGACCACAGCACAGTGTTCCCCACTCCTGGCACACGGAAGCGGGGCCAGTTGCCATCCGTCAAGCGAATGCACCTTGCCTGACCACTCTGTGGGGTCATCTTCCCCTGCCTCCCTGCTTGATGCTGTCCCCACCCTCCTGCTATCCTGCCCTCTTGTCACACTTGCCTGCCTCTGTTTTAACACTTACCAAACTGTATTTCCTGTTTTCTTAGGTCTCCTCCAACCAGACTGCTCTTTAGGCACAGACTTCTCTGGAGTGGATTTAAAAAAATCACCTCTGCGGTGTTAGACTTTCGTTTCCAAGGCTGTAACAGCTCTCACGTCTCTATTTTCAGGCTTCTCACTTGAGCTCCACAGCTGTATTCCCATTCACCTTCTGGCCATTGCTGCCTGTGTCATCCCAGAGATCCTCTCTATGCCTCAGGTTCCTCATCTTTAAAATGGGGACAATAAAAGTTAGTATTTATATAGGACTATTTCGAGAGTGAAATACTACTACTTGGAAAATGCTGAGCTAGTTGTTACTACTCCTTCAACTTGCCCTGCTGCCCCACATCCCAGCCTTTCTGGATAGTTGCCGTCTAGAACACTTAGAATGGAAATACAATGTCATCTCTTTTTTTGTAGCAGGTTTCAACTGTGCTGTTGCAACACAGTAGTATATAGACATTTGTTACTAATAGTACAGAGTGTATTATAGTTTGTAAGTAATTTACCTTTTCTTTTTATGTCTTTGAACACATCATTCCATCACTCTTGCTCTGATGTGTTGTGGGTGGAGGGGAGAGAGATGTGGCAATATAGCTAGTCCCCCAGGAATGTCACAAAACTGCTAGCATATCATACCCATGCCCAGCCTCCGGTGTATGCTGTGATTGATATGTCATGAATATTCAGAGAGGTTACACATGACTGGAATTCTTCACCTCTTCACATAATTGATTTTGGTTTAATCAAAACATGGATCTCATCTGTAGTTGTAGAATGTGACCTGTCACAGCGGACTGATTTTGTGGCATCTGTTTCTGTGACCAGATTCTGCGCTGTGTTTTGTTAAGCTTAGGTTCTTCTTTCCTCTTAACCTCTTCAGTGTATTGTCTGGCTCTTTATGGAAGAAGAAATACTGACTGATCTGTTTGAACAGTATACTATTGTGAAGGGTTTTATGGAACAAGATATTATGGAAACAGCTAAAATTTTTATGGCCTTTTTTAAGTTTAAAGCACACATGTATTAATTTATTACTTGGTACAGCCTTGTGAAAACTAGGATAGAGAAACTTTTTTTTATTACTTTAAAGGTAAAAATTGAAGTTCAGAAAAGTCAAGTAGGATCGTGTTAAGGTTTGCTGCATGTGGGTGCTCATGTGAAGATGTTCATTATTTCACTTAACTTATTTAGTGTACCACCAACGCCTGTCATGTGTTAGGGAAGGTTGTGGTGATACAGAATTGAACTTGAGTCTTCTAACTCTAGATTTTGTGCTCTTTTGTCTGTAAGGGCTATTTGCTGTTATGGGTTATATAATTTTAGCCCAAGTGTTACCTCCAAGGCCTAATAATCATGGTATTAATGGGAACCCACTGCATATACCATGCAGTGCTCAGAGCATCACTCTTACTCCCACATGGGCTAATCTGTGCTTCTTCTTTCATTTATGAGAATTATTTTCTCTGCCTTTCTACTTTCAGAATTATCAGAAAAGTTTAAATGATCTCAATAAAGTTCTCCTACTAGACTCAAGTATTGTTGAGGCAAAGATGGAACTAGAAGACATAACCAGGTTCCTTAATATTAAGGATAATACAGCATCAGTCAACAAAGAAAAGGAGAGAAGAAAAATTGAGATTCAAGAGGTATTTGGATTTGGTTATCTTTGAAAGTCCTCTTTTGGAGATCTTATATTGCATTCTAAGGTCATATTCCTGTGATTTCTGTGATTTTAAATTTTGTGTTTTTATTCTGATGATCAATGAAGAAATTTTAACCAATTATAAAGGCCATGATAATTAGCTATTGTATTTTCCTAACATGGGTCCATCGACAGTACTGGGAGTCTGCATGACTGAGGTTCTTCCTTTCTTTGCCCCACCCCCACCCACCCAGCCTGTGGTTTGTATGGCTTCTACTCTAGATTGCTCTGGGAACCCATCTATGGCCATTGAGCTTTGCTTCAGAGGAGACCTGGAGAATCCTGATAAGACTGATTTCATTTCAGTGGCCCTGCAGGCCACGTCCCATAGATGTTTTCCAGTTTGATTCAGACCTTTGTAGCACTCTGAAACAAGGCTGGCCTCATCAGAGATCATGGACTCCCCAGAATCGAACCTGCCTTTGTGATTTTAGATAACTCAGTCTCTTGTGCTGTAGCTTTCTGCTTTGCTTTCGGTGAAGAATGTCAGCTGTGTATTCATGAGTACTAATATCCCATTTATCATATTACAAGAGTGCCAAATGTAAGGCAGCCTAGGAAGTTTTTTCCCTCTAAGGAGAGAAGAAAAACTGTTCTAAGAGAGTTGAAAAATGTAAGTTCATTTCTCTGTTAAAAGTAAGGAAATAAGTAAATATAAAATTTATCATTAAAGGGGGTTCCCTGGTGGTGCAGTGGCTAGGCTTCGGCCTTCTCAGCGTCGCGGCCTGGGTTCGATTCCCAGCCAGGGAACTACCCCCGCCACACACACACCCCCCACCCCCACCACCAAAAAATTTATCATTAAAAAGAGATGATGTTACAGGTCTTTTATAAAGCAGCTTTATTCATGGAAAATTATAAAAATAGAATTTTATTGTCACAGTTTCAATGTTAAAAATGTTTTAAAACTTTAAAAAGGAATACATTTATGAAGCAAAATGTTTTATACCTTAAAACTTCTCTTCCTAAAAAAAAGTAGATTTTATGAATTTTTACACATTATACATTTTTCATTTAGGAACTGACTAAATAAAACACTGTGTTTTTCAGTACCTTCTCCTTTTAATAAACGTAACTTGGGATGTGTGCAGTGGCTGTTGTCTGTGTCACATGGTAATTTTTTTCCTTATGAAGGTGGATGAAGGCCACGAAGAACCTGAGAAGAGCTCACAGGAGGTCTCCACTGGCTGCCTTGCGCCTGAGAAGGGGCAAACAAACAACAGGCCACCAGAATGCTATGAAAAACTACCGATTGTCAAGCCTAACAATGCCTATGAATTTGGTCAGGTTATAAATGCTCTCAGTGCTAGGAAAGATAAGGAAGCTTGTGCACACCTTTTAGCCATCACTGAGCCAGAAGATTTGCCACTGCTTTTGAGTAACAAACTTGAAGGGGATATATTCCTTCTCCTCATTCAGTCTCTGAAAAACAGTCTTATTGATAAAGATCCCTTATTGGTATATCAGCATCTTTTATATCTGAGTAAAGCAGAAAGGTTTAAGGTAAGAGGCAAAATATTTTATTCATAGAGATTGGTTATTTTAGGGTTTCTTTAACTTTACAGTTAATATCTTACACTAACTTAATTTTTCTCCTCCTTTCAGATGATGTTGACGCTAATTAGCCAGGGCCATAAGGAGCAAATCGAACAGCTCTTTGATGACCTGTCACGCGCACCAAACGCACAGTTTACTTTAGAAGATATACAGGCCCTAAAAAGGCAGTATGAGCTTTAAATCAAGATTATTGTTAGATTTCTTCCATGCATGTGTGTGTTCTAGTAACACCAATGAGAGGGTATTGTAATACAGTTGCATGGATAAAACCTGGCTTAGAAAAGATCCCTTGGTCTGGACTATACAATATTTTACTTATTTTTATACACAGAACATGTATATTCTACAGTCTGGTTTTTATTGTAAGTATTATGTATCAGAGGTAACATCTTTATATTAGTATATTTGGAAATGGTTAAGATGCATTTTAATTTATATCATACATTTTCTTTTAATAACTTACTAAAAATTTGAGTTAAATTACATTTTCTGGGCTGTGAAAAAGTCTGCTTAAGTTTATCAGAAATGTATTTCTTTAAAATTCATTTTTAAAAGTGAAAATGGTTAAGTAAATGATTATTGCATCATCTTTATTTCCTGCTAAGATATACATAAATCCCATTTTATAATATTTGTATATTACAATCTGTAAGATGAAATGCAATATATACGTCTATAATATTAAATGATTATTAAATAAATTGTGATTATTTAGAACTATAAGAGGAACTTAATTTTTCTAACATGGATGCATTGCCCAATAATTAAGAACAAAAATTGCCAAGAATTTCTACAACTTCCTACTAGATTTTATAAAGCTACTTTCCAAATACATGATGATGGAAGGAGAACTGACTCTGGGCAGTGAGCACACAGTGCAGCACATAGATGATGTATTACAGAATTACGTATTTGAAACCTATATAATTTTACTGATTAACATAATCCCAATAAACTTAATTTTAAAAAGATACTTTTTCCTTATAAATTGTTACATAAGCAATAACAAAATAACCAATATATAAAAGCAAACTAAAACTGAATTTCTATTTGAATTGTCACTGCCATATTTTCCCCAAATATTTAAATGTCTGCTCCCTGCCTTTTAACCGTGACCATATTTTATTCCCTTAAAAAAATGAAAGTGAAGAACTCATCACATTGAAAGCTTTGTTAATGAAGTCAAAGTAAAGGTTTTTCTTAAAACATTCAGGTCTCTCAGTATATGGTCAAGTTTATTCTTGTAGTCTTTAGTCAATTCTCTTTTTCTGGAGCATTTTCTTGTTTAGAAATGAAGATGAAAGAGAAATATCGCTTTTAATATTTCCATATTCTTTATCATTTTATCTAATTTTATATAATTATAGAATATTTTAAAAATCGTTATGGTAACTTTCAAACGATGCCATTTTTCTTTTAAACTATTCTTTCCTTTGTACATAAATGAATATCTACTGTGATGGGTACTTCATTTTAATCTTCAAACAAACAAGTTTTCTCCTTTAATGCTATTAAATTTTTGTAAAAGTAAATGATGGAGTGTGTTAGTAACTTTAGAGACATAAAAAGGAAACGTTCTCTTTCGCTGACAGTTACATACCCAGCACCTAGCTGCCTGGGGCGAAGCTGTCCGCCAGTGGCAGCTGTGCCACGGAGGTGGAAAACTGAATGCCTGGCTATCCCAGCTGCATGGGTTGCAGCTAGAGAAACGCATTTCTTTCAACAGCACCCAGACTACTGAGGCAGCACCTCCATTACTGAGGGGAGGGAAGAGAAAGTGTAGGAAGCAGATAATATCAAAGCACATTAAAAGAACACGGTTCCTGCTGACTGCTTTAGGACTTTATCAGGAAGTCCACGCATAATTTATTGGAGAATCCCACTCAATCTCCCCACCAGGTCCATGGGTACCCCTAATGCCCGAAGTGCTAAATTCACATCTCCTCCCACTCTCTGGTCAGATTCTTGTGTATTCTCCTGAGGTCAGTAGTGAAAGCAGATCCAGTAACCAGAGTGTTCTCAGAAAAATGGACCAGGGTCTATGGGCAAGGAAGAAACCACAAACAGGAATTATAGCACCACTTTCTGGAAAACAAGAGGTTTCCAGCAGCCAGCCTGGTGAATTATAAGAAGATAAGTTGTAAAAGGTTAAGTATTCTGTCACAAGAGGGAGTGATAAGAGTAGAACAGGTCTTCCCATTCAAAAGGTTAAGAAACCCCTGTTGTAGCAGGACTCCATCTGAAGGCAGCCAATAAAAATTGAAGGAGGTGTCTGCTACTTCAAGTGTGAAAATACCAATGAAAAAAATATAAGGAACATGAAAAATCAAGAAAATGTTACCCCCAAAAGATAACTTTCCAACAGCCTATTCTAAAGACACAGAATACTGTGATCTAGCTGAGAAAGAATTGTCCCTCACCCCTCACCACCCCAACCCCCCCGCCTTATCCATGGTTTCACCTCTTGCAGTTTCAGTTACCTTTGGTAAACCACAGTCCAAAGTTTTAAATTGCATGCCGTTCTGAGTAGCGTGGTGAAATCGTTTGCCATCCTGTCCATCCTGCCAGGGATGTGAATCATCCCTTTGTCTAGCCTATCGACACTATATACACTACCTGTCGGTTAGTCAGGAGCTGTCTGGGTTATCAGATTGACTAGCAATATCATGTTGCTTGTGTTCAAATAGCCCTTATTTTACTTCAATAATGGCCCCCAAAACATTCATATAACCCTTATTACAGTATATTGTTATAATTGTTCTATTAATCTCTTACTGTGCCTAATTTATAAGTTAAACTTTATCATAGGTATGCATATATAGGAAACACCATACTATGTATAGAGTCTGGTACTGCAGCTTCAGGCATTCACTGGGGGTCTTGGAACATATCCCCGGCAGGTAAGTGGGGGATTACTTTAGTTCATTTGAAGAAACTCAACAAACTACAAGAAAAGTCAAGATAGTTTATTGATATTGGGAAGGAAAACACAGGAACAAAAGGAACTCTTTACTAAAGAGAAATGAAAAAGAACCAAACATATTCTGGAGATGAAGAAATCAGTGAATGAAATTAATACTACAAGAGAGAGCATCTGTAGTAGAACAGATGGACGGCAGAGTAAAGGACTTAAAAGATAGTAAAACAGAAGAAAAGAATGAAAAAGAGTAAAGAAAGCCTTTATGATCTATGGGACTCAATCAGAAGAGCAAATACTAGAATTGGGGATCCAGAGAAGAAAGGGAGAAAAAAGCAGAAAGCTTATTTAAAGAATAGCTGAAAACTTCACAAACCTTAGAAAAGACTTGGACATCCAAATTCATGAAGCTAATAATAGATCACCCTATTATCTCAATGTGAAAATACCTTCTTCAGGACACATTATAAGGAAACTACCAGAAACCAAAGGTAAAGAATCCTAAAGGCAGCCAGGGAAAATAGAATGTAACCAACAAAGGAACCCCCATTGGGCTATCATTTCTCAGCCCAAACTGTTCAGGCCAGGAGAGAGTGAAATTACATATTCCAAGTGTTAAGATAAAAACAGCAAGAATGGGCTATCCAGCAAGCTGTCCTTCAGATATGAAGGAGACATAAAAGACTTCCAGACAAAAGCTCAGGAATTTCTCACCATTAGTCCTGCATTGCAAGAAATGCGGAAAGGATTCTTGAAGATAAAATGAAAAGATGCTGATCAGTGACATGAAAACACCTTTACACTGGCAAAGGTAAGAAACTACTCAAATTTAGAAAACTCTTAATTCCACAGGTATATTAGCTATTTAACTATGGTATAAAGGTTAAAGGAAAAGAATATTAAAAATAATTATAGCTATTATAATTTGTTAAATACACAACATAAAAAAAAGGGATAGAGCATACCACGGTTGAAAATCACCAGTTTAAAAAGGTGAAACAAAAGGGAAAAAAAACGGAAAAAGAAACAAAGGAAATAGGAAGCAATTAAGATAGCAATAGCAAGTCCTTACATAATCAGTAAGTAAATGTAAATGGATTGAATTCTCCAGAAGGCAAAAAGTGACTATATGCTGTCTGCAAGAGACCCCAGCTTTGGGAACAAACATGGGCTCAAGTGAAAGAATGTAAAAAGATACTACATACAAGTAGAAAACAAAGTGGGGAGCCATACTTACATCAGAAAATAGACTTTAAAAAATTGTAACGAGACAAGGTTATTATATAACGATAAAAAGGGGTCAATACATCAAGATAAAATAATTGTAAATATATATGCACTTAACACCAACACCTAAATATATTAAGCAAACACAGATCTGAAGGGAACAATAGACAATACAATAATAGTAAAGGACTTTAGTAGCTAATTTTCAGCATGGATAGATCATCCAAACAACAGCAACAAGGAAACGTCGGAATCGAACCATGTGTTAGACAAAGTGGACCTAACAGACATAATAGAACATTAAATCAAACAGCAGCAGAATATTTTTCTCAAGTGTACAAAGAACATTCTCCAGGATAGATAATACGATAGGACCTAAAACAAGTCTTAGCAAATTTAAGAAAACTGAAATCATACCAACTATCTTTCCTTACCACTTGGTATCAAACTACAAATCAAGAAGGGGAAAGCTGGGAAATCTACAAATATGTGGAAACTCAACTCTGAACAACCAATAGGTCAAAGAAGAAATTAAAGGAGAAATAAATGTAACAAGACAAATGGAAATGGAAACACAACAAACCAAACTTATGCAAAAGTAGTTCTGAGAGGGAAGTTTACAGCAATAAATGCATATATTAAGAAATTAGAAAGCTCTCCAATAATCAACTTGACACCTCAAGAAACTACAGAAAGAACAAATTAAACTCAAGTTAGCGGAAGGAAATAAAGATCATAGCAGAAATAAGTGAAATAGAGACCAGAAAAACAATAGAAAAGATCAACAAAACTAAGAGCTGGTTTTTTTGAAAAGATAAAATTGACAGACTTAGCAAGACCATGAAATAAAAGACTCAAAATCCAGAAATAAAGGAGACATTACATCTGACACTACAGAAATACACAGGATTACAAGAGACTACTATGAAGAATTATATGCCGAAGAATTAGATAACCTTGAAGAAACGGATAAATTCCCAGGAACAGGACCTACCAAGACTGAATCAGGTGAAAATACAAAACAGACAGTAACAAGTAAAGCCAGATTAGACACAATAAGGAAACAACCACATCCTTGATGAAATAGATAGAACAATTCTCAAAAGATTAGCAAACTAAATTCAAGAACCCATGTCAAATATACAACATGACGAAGTGGGATTTATCACTGGGGTACAAGATGGCTCAGCATACTCAGATCAATAAATGTCATACATTACATTAATGAAATGAACAATAAAAATCACACGATCATCTTAATAGATGGAGCAAAAGCATTTGACAAAATACAACATCCTTTGGTGATTAAAAAAAAAAACCTCAACAGATTAGGTATAGAAGGAACATATGGAACATACCTCAACATAAAATCCATAGCTAACATTATACTCAACAGGGAAAATCTGAAAGCTTTCCTTCTAAGATCAGGAACAAGACAAAAGTGCTCACACTCATCATTCCTTAATCAATACTAGTACTGTAAGTTCTAGCTAGAGCAATTAGGCAAAACAAATAGAAATCCAAATAGAAAAGGAAGTAAAGTTTTTATTTGCAGATGATATGATTTTATATACAGGCATACCTTGTTTTGTGCCTCACTTTATTGCACTTTTTCTTTTTTTTCTTTTTTAAATTGAAGGGAAGACCTTCCACCAGCAAAAAGATTATGACTTGCTTTATTCTGATACTTGCTTTGCTATGGTGGTCTCGAACTGAACCTGCAATATCCCCAAAGTGTGTCTGTAAAGAAAATCCCGAAGATTCAACTATAAAACTGTTGGAACTAATCAACAAATTCAGTAAAGTTTCAGGATATAAGATTAACAGACGGAAATCAGTTGCATTTTTACACACTAAAAAACATCTGCAAAAATTAAAACTATCCCATTTCACAATAGCATTTAAGGTTACACATCTAACTGTGGACCATCAGTTACTGCCCAGTCTCTGTGCTTGCTACCACGTGACCCCAGGTCCACCACCCTGGTCACACTCAGCCTCCTGACCTTAACTGAAATAACTGAGGCCACCCCATATGACTGCTCCAGTCAGCTTCCCTTCCTTTTGACATCATCAAATTTTTCCCACTCCTTCTACCAGAAAGTAGTCTCCTTTCTAATGCTGATCTCTAATCTCATCCTTTCAAGGACTCTGCTCCAAGAGTAAGTTCTCTTTGCATCTTCAACATGTTCCTTTCTAATGCCACCTTCCTCTCAGCCTACAAGCCTATCAACTCTTCTTCCCCACCTAAAGTCAAGTCCCTCTTTCAATCTTTAAGCTTCCATTCTCTCTTACACCATCATGTTTTAAAAAACTGAAAACTTACTATTTTTCCTACCCCCAAATTTCATTGTCTGAAAGAAATTTGGCTTCAAACTCCCATCTCTATTGAAACTGCCCTTAACAATATCACATCCAGAGCTTTTCTTTGTTACAGAATTTGGGTTACATGATAGCCCAAAGAGATTTTTTTTTTTTTTTAGAGATCATCTAAATCTAATCCCTTTATATCAAAACCCAAATAAGAACATAACAGAATGTTGTGTGATATGTTGAGAAACTACATTGGTTTTGCCCTTTTGCTGAAATTTGTGGGCAAAGGAAGTGAAATTTGCAAGGTGATGAAGCAAAACCTTAAGGGCAGCTACAATATTGAATTGTAACTGACTATTATATTTCTGAATTGTTCAAATTCAGAGAGTACCTCCTTCATGAGCAAGATCTCAAAATGCGAAGGGTTCTACAAATTGACATCATAAAGCTGTATATATTGAGAATTTGATGTTTGTCAGGAAAGGTTCAAAGACATATAGCTATAAGTTTAACCGTTTCCACTTATGCATCTTGGTGAAAACTTCTTGTGATCAACCTGTGATTCCTGTTAGAAATGGTGTACTTTTCAACAGAAGTCTTCTCACAGTAGGAGTGCAAGGAGTTGATGCTATGTTGTGTGCAGGGATTAATCATGAGTTACAACAAAACATTATGTTAAAGTGATTTCAAAGATATTTTCTTGATTTTCTGATTTATTATGGATTTTGCTATCAAGGAATAGGATGGAGCAAATCATGTTCATTTGGAATTTTATTTTATTAGCCAGTAGGCACCACTCAGACCAAAAGGATCCATAAAGACTGATATGAAAGTCAAAATCCTGCCTCAGTTCTCTACAGAAAGGATGTCTGTTAGCAGGAATCTGTCTCCAGAATACAGAAAATTTAATCATTTATGTAGGTTTTAATGCCTTTTTCCGAAAATCAAATAAAAGATGGTTGAAGGTAGAAAGATCAGTGAAAAAGAAGCAGGAGACAAGATCATGCGTCTCCCACACTGCCGCCGCCTCTTTCTCTGGAAAACTTTTAGAGCATTGACACTGGCATCAGTCAAATCCCAACTCTGCTACGCAGGAGCTGCATAGGCTCCTCATCTGCAAAATGAGGAGCTCTTCCTACCTTCAGGGTTGTAGTAGTATGTAGTTCATGTAAAATACTGGTGGTACTTAATAATTACCTTATATTTTCTTCATGTGTATAATTGCTTTCTTCCCTTAAGTACAACGATTTCATCTACGTTGTTAGAAATGGATACAAAGCTCTTTCCAAATGCTATGGACACCTTCATATTTACTTACCGGATAAAAGACACACATTTAAGACCCCTCCAAACAGAAATTATATAACCAGAGAAGTGGCTGTCCTTGGAAGACTGATGCCATCTCCTGGAAAGCAGTGATGTTACAACTGCCAAAAGATTACTTCTTAAGTTGAGATGCACAGAGAATCTACTGTTAACAGCATATGTCTGTCTCTTCCAACCTGTCAGTTTTGAGGGTGAGCCAACACAGTTGTACATTCCGAGCCTGGCATTGACTCGTGGGTGCTTAGTAAATGTTGAATGAATGCATCTAGAGGACACTGCCCTGACAAGTGCTCTGGTTTCCAAATTCAGATTAGAGAAGTGCCTATTACTGATAAGCTTACAATGACATTCTAAATATTTCTCAAACAGTTGTTTTTGGACTATTTGCATCAGAATCACTTGGGAACCTTAAGAGTCCAAGGAGTTGGAAATCTAACTTTCAAAATATGTATCATGATTCTTAGGCAAGTCGGAATATACGACCCACTGTCCTAGAAGCTGAGTGTGCAATAATCATTGCACACTGAGTTGCATAAGCATTGTTAAGTAAACAAAACTATTTACAGCCCTCTGAATAAAGTATTAATGGGGGATAAATAAAAAAAGATAACTCCAGCTTTTAATGAGCTTATATGACTAATATGGAAGAAGCATAAAACCAATTTCAAGAGACTAGTAGGAAATAAAGCATCAATGAAATATTCAAGCATCAAAGTTATTAAAAAGGCTAAGTAGAGTTCATCAAGAACATTTTTAGGAGGAGGTAAAATCTAAGCCAGGTTTTTAAGTAGACTTGGATTGATGAGAAGGAAGAGCTCATTAGGATTGAATTACTTTACTATAGAATTTCCAGTATCACAATGTACTAGAAACTTAAGTCTAAAAACACTGCAACTACAGGCATGCTTCACTGTGTACTAAGCAGGAACCAGACAGGAAACCAAATTGACTTGGTATTTTATTCTTCCTTAGGGTTTTAATAATGACCTAAGTCAAATCCAAAAATAGCTGAAAATTTATTACTACCAGCCATTTGACCTCTTTTATGTCATTTTCCCAATTGGACCAAGAATAAATGTTCACAGCATCATTTATAATAGCCGGCCATGTGGAAACAGCTGAAATATCCAACTGATGAACCATACAAGGCAGACAATAACTTAGAGGCAAATTTTGGGGTCCTCCAATCAGTCCAAAAAGGCACCCTTTAAGTCAAGAATTTACTAGAAGGAATAAAGGTTGAGGATGAGCAAAAGACTAAACTCTTCTATGTTATTATTGGAAACAAGGTAAGGATGTGTACTCTTATCATTCCTACTTGACATTGTACTGGAGGTTGAAGCCAGTACAATAAAGACAAAAGACAAAAAAAAAGTTACTTAAAGGTAGCCAGATTGGAAAGGAAGAAAACTGTCTTTGTTTGGAGACATAATAGTCTTATGTAGAAAAATCCTATAGAATCTACTCAAAAGCTATTAGAACAAGTGACTTACAAGTATGTGGAATTCAAGATCTACAAAAATTAATTGTATTTCTATTACACATGCTAGTAAAGAATTCAGTAGTCCCCCCCCTTAACCACAGGGGATGCATTCCAAGACTCCCAGTGCATACCTGAAACCCACCACAGACAGTACCAAACTCTACAGGTCAGGCACAAATAACGTCCATTTTTAATGCTCTGGTAATCTATACCAAATCTTTTATTACAAGCATGTATGGTCATGATTTTGCAATAAAATCGTAACTCAAGTCTGGGCATTACTTCTGCCTGACCCTGTAAATACACTGTTTTTTCCTACACATACATACACTTTATGGCCTCTGTTTGGCATATACAAATTGCCAACATCACTACTCTTGCCATTGGGGCCATTATTAGGCAAAATAAGGGTTACCTGAACACAAGCCCTGTGATGACAGTCAACCTGATAACCCACATAGCTACTAAATGACTAAGATGCAAGTAGCATATACAGTGTGACTATACTAGACAACAGGATGATTCATATCCCAGGCAAGATGAACTACTCAAAAAATCTTCTGCTGGTTGCTTTGAGTTCCAGTTAATGGAGAGTCTACTGTAATAGCTATAATAATGATGTCTTTTAAGGGGGAAACAGAAAATAGGCAAAGGATGTAAGTCAATTTAGACAACAGCAAATCCAATACCACCATTCCCCTCTCCCCAGAAAAAAGAAAACCACACAATAAGATGTGCAATAGTAGTTATCTGAGGGTATGGGGGAGGGGTGGGGAGGGGTGGGAGTAAACTATATGGTGACAAAAAGACAACTGACGCTGGGTGATGAACACAACACATTGATGATGTATTGTAGAACTGTACACCAGGAACATACGTAATTTTTACTAATCAATGTTACCCCAATAAACCTAACAAAAAGAATAAAAAAGATGCACAAATTCACTAGTGGTCAGGGATATGTAAAAATCAGGTAATAGATACACTTTATACCCAACAGTGTTGTGAAAACTGTAAAGCTCTAATATCTGTTGTTAGTAGGATGCAGGACAAAGAGGACTCCTGTATTGCCAGTGGAAGTGGAAATCATCAGACTTTTCTGGAAGGCAATCTTATGACCTTATTAAAATTAAAACTACATATACATTTTAACCTAGCCATTTGATTTCTATGATTCTATATCCCATAATTAAAACTACCAAAATAAGGACTTATGAATGTTTCTTATTGTTTTGTAGTCACGTAAAACAAACAATCAAAAGATACAAAGTGAATGCTCTTAAAAAAAATGAATTGCAGCTATATCAATTGCCTTGGACTGATTTCTGTAAGATGTGGAGAAAAAAAATCAATGTATGTATTGCACTGTATGTGATTATATGAACATGGAGAAAATTACATATCACATATTTGGTCACTGGCATTGGTTATGGGGAAAGGTAGTGTGGGAAGAGGAGCAGAAAAGACAAGGGGGGGAATAAATTCTTTAGTGCACGTTTTATTTAAACTCTAAATAATAATTGTCTCTAAAACATCAGTTCGCACATTATGTACCTATGAAGCAACAATTGCTTTATTTAGCTGAAGGTATTGTCTTTTCCTTAAACAACAAAAAGCTCCCCACAAGCAAAATTATAATGCCTTGGCTACATCAATGTTGAAAAATCATGTTCCATACTTACCTGGCAGGGGAGATACCATGATCACGAAAAATCACGTTCCAGTGGCTGCCATATATCCTAGAATACTTGTAAACTAACATCTGGCATAAAACATTATTAAAAATGACTACCTTTTCAGTCACTGCCGTGTTTCAACTTATTGTAGTGTACAATGTAATGAAGTGACTGTTCACAATTACGAGGCCCAAGTCCACATTCTCATTGCTTTTGCTTAGCTATTCTGTCTCATCAGAGCAAGTTTATCCTCAATTCCTTCTTCAAATATAAAGTACTTATTAAATACATACTTATGGGGGAAAAAGATATGGTTCTTGCTCTCAAGAGCTTACAAGTTTTTGTTTGTTTTTTTGTTTTTTTAAGATTTGTTTTCCCAGTATCCTGAATTCAAAAACTGGAGGCACCTGCTACAAATGGATTGTAAAATATCTACGTTTTACCTCCTTCAGGCAGGACGAGAGCAGAAATAGGTGCTCTAATGCTGTTAGGCAAAAGGCTGGAAAGAAAAGAAAAACAAAAGCAGGACTATGTTGTCATCAGAGAGCCAGCAGAATTGACACATTCTAGGATTAGTAAATTATTACAGAGGTAAGAGCTTTCCATGCTCATATTACGTACATAAAAACTAACTCTGAAAGCCTGGCTCTGTGCGTTATTAAAAACAAACAATTCAAAAGGCCCAGATGGCCTTAATAGCAACTTCTACTAAATATTCAAGGAAAACATAATTCCAGTTTTACACACTCTGATATTGAAGGTTATCTCAGGAGGTTAGTTTAACATTTGAAAAATTAAATTCACCATATTAACACATTAAAGGAATAAACTAGTTACATGATAGATGCTCATCCCCCAAATAGTCGTCAATAAAATTGAATGTATTTTTCAAGGTAAATACTTTTGGCGAACTAAGGGTTAGAAGAGAATAAATTTGATAAAGGGTACCTATATTTCTGCAGCAAATATCATAATCAATGGTTGAAATATTCAAAGGTTCCTCTTTGAGATTATTACAAATCAGCAATGCCCTCATAACCTCTGCTATTCAGCACCATACACCTAAAGTCCTAACCAATGCAAATGGGCCAGAAAAAGAAATTTATTATGTAAAGATTGAAGAGGAACAAACAAAACAGTTTGAAACTTGGTTCTGCTACTTGCCAGTTATGCAACTCTGTGTCTCAGTTTACTCATTTGTAAAATGGGGATAATGAATAACTTCTTCACCGGGGTGTTCTGATAGTAAACAAGTTATTATTTTAAATGTATATAGAAAGTATTGACACTTCAAAGCACTGTAAAAGTTTGTTAAAAATTATTCACAGATTGTATATAGAAACCTCAAAGAATCTAGACAAACTTTTAGAATTAAGAGTAATATTCTGCAGATACAAAATCATTTATACAAAATCAGCTGCATTTCTATAATCTATTAGTAACAAACAGAAAATGACATCTAAAAAACATCAAGTACCTGGGAAGAAAAATTAACAAAAGACTTTGATTTCTTTGTGATAATGCCAGTCCCCTATAGAGTAATTATAGATTCAATGCAATCCCAATTAAAATTGGTGGAACTCAACAAGGTTATTCTAAAATGTTTGCAGAAATGTAACGGGCCAAGAACAGTCAAGACACTGAGAAAAACAAGGTGGCAGACTTGTCTTACTAAGTATCTAACAAATTCCAAGACTGATGTCTAAATTGTCCATTAACTCACCTGGGAGAACAACTCTTTTTGGAATACTCATTCATTAGGTGTCTACATAGTTTTTCCCTCACTTCCTTTAGATCTTCGCATAAATGTCATCTAAGAAGAAACCCTTCCAGTATTCCTTGATTAAAACAGCACTATCCAATCTCTTGTCACTTTACTCCCCACCCTGTTTGTTCACAGTACCCATCATGACATTATTTTAAGCTATATTTATGTTTATTATTTATGTCTCTCTCCCAACTATAATATACAAGGTTGAACAATTTCGTGAATTCATCCTAGAAAAAGTTCTACATACCTCATTGTTGAGTATCACTTCTGGTCACCTTCGAAGTAACTCCTTGGGAAGCTATGCACCAACACTAGCACCTAGTCCATCCCTCAAGGCAATTTTGGAACTCTTTTTCTGAAATGGCCATCAGAGCTGTCATCATCCCCCACATCTGACAATTAAGCTCCTGAATTTGCAACAACTCGGTAAGGCAAGGTTATGACAACTTACCCAGTTGTTTGCTTGTTTGCACAGTGTGGCCAGTGTAAGCACACAGTGGCCAAGTTGGCCAACTTGGCAAGGTTATGACTCCTTACTGATTTGTTTGTACAGTGCTGCCAACGTAAGCGTGTGGTGGCAAATTCGCAAACTTAATTGTCAGATTTGGGGGACGATGACAGCTCTGATGGCTATGCCACAAAGAGTTCCAAAATCGCTTTGAGGGGTGGACTAGGCACTACTGGCATTGGTGCATAGCTTCCAAGTGGTGTACTTCGAAGGTGACCGTAGTGATATTCAGCAATGAGGTATGTAGCACTTTTTCTAGGATGAGTTCACAAAATTGTCCAACTTCGTAAGCTCATTGAAGGCAGAGTGTCTGTTTATTTGATACAATGCTGTATCTCTAGATCTACTTTGTTGAATGAATAAATAACTTAGAAATCACAAAAATACTGACTGGCCTATGAAATACAGTGATTAAATTTGAACTAAATTTCAAAACTGCAAACTCCCTTTCACTGTTTACCTATTAAATGATGACTACTAAAATACTATTTGTAACTGTCCTCAAGTTTAGAATCTGATTTTAGGCCTTCAAAACCAACTACTATGTAAATACTGGTTTTTAGCAATGATACCTCATACTTCAAAAAGGGAAATTAGTGAAAACAACAAATCTATTAAAAGGAACCATATAAAATATAGCCCTGAGAATCTTTATGACTAGGAATAGAAAGGCAAAATTATCTAAGCAGCAGCAGGTTAGGTATTTTGCTAATGTCAAGCAGAAATTAATAGCTCTGATACCATTTAACATATATTTCATCCTTTGATAAAGTTTTTATTTAACTAGATAGTATGCTATGGAAAGCCTTACATATATACAAATTAACATTTGCAGTGAAAATAAGCGTGATGGGTTGTATAAATTTAACATAAAAATCTAACTAATCCTGTGCTCTGAAGCTGGGACTTTGTACTTTTAAGACAATCCAGTTAAACCTGTGTTGTACATAATCAACAGAGTGGTATACTATGATAATCTTTGTATTCTTCTTTCTCATTACCTTGTGATTTCTCCACAGGACGTAAACCCTAGAGTATTCTCTTATTCTAGGCTAGTCCAGAATTGAGCTCCAGGGGAATCTGGCTTGGTCCTACATTAATCCATGTTTGAAGAACCTCTGGGAGATGAAGGAACTTCTGAAGTCAGCTGAAAGGTTTAGACCAATTAGAAAGTGAGACTAGGTGATACTGGTTGGGCATACAACCAGAAGAGGGGTGAACTGAATTGCACTACTACATGGTACCACTTTTGCTGTATTCCTCCTAAAACCATTGTTTTCCATTAATGTTTAGTCTTTTACAGAAATATCAATAAGGCAGTCAACTTATTCATAGGTTATTTTCATGATGTTGTAACTATGTTCCAGGAAAACAGAAAAACTATGAATTTTATAGAGGTTATGAGAATAGAAAGCTATTGATTACAATTATTAGGTTGATTTTAAATGGCTCTAATTTCATGATCTAATGTTGCTAGAGTAGAATGAATCTCTTAAAACAGTCTCTTAATATCTTTTTACTTTTCTGTTAAGATGAAGATTATGCTTATCTCTTCACAATTTAATGACAGATTTATTTTCCAACCAATTTTCTTTTAAAAATAAAATTATATTGATGAATAAAGTAGCTTTTTTTTTTTTTGAAGAAAAGGCAGCTAAGTATTAGACATGAAGAAAGGTGTCTAATAATTGTTGAGAGGGTCAGCAAATGCTTCCCTTTGGGCTGAGACCAAATGCAGAATCATTTCAATGGCTTGCAATATTGATGAAACTACCACATGGCAAATGAATATTTCCATTCTTCTAAAAACACACAAACCATATGGCAGTAATATATTAGTTATTTACATTTATTTCATGTATGCAGTTTATACACTTGCTGTTGAACAAAACTGGAATGCAAACAAATATACAAATATCATAACAAGCATTATCAAATAAAATAACTGGCACTAGTGTTATAAGCATATTAATGAACCTGTGAGAAGAAGTGATGGAAGAAGACTGCAGCCCATGGCATTTTTCTTTTGATTAAAAGAAAATGCTCAGTAGCACCATAATGGTAATACTTAAAAGAAACACATAAGATGGAACATTTTAGCTGCTATCATTGAGGTTAACCTGTTTATAATTATATAAGAATTTAACAGTACAGGCAGTATTTTGGCCAACTTCTGTTTATGTCAGCTGAACATCTTCCATAAACAAAAGCAAAAGAAAATAAAGCCAGCCATACGTGAACCCCTCCTTAGTACTTGGTACAAACGCTGCACCGTACTTTGATTTCATGATTGGAGAAGATACACATGTACTAAAAACTGAGGTTATGTAAAGTTATTCACTAAAGCCTGAGTATGTCTTTGGTAGGCTAATATTTTTTCAGCATTGTTATTATTAATAATCATATTTATGTTTACCTATCCTGTATTTTTCTACACAATCTAAGGTGACTAGAGAGGACGTTATGAAAAACAATACAGCAAAATCCTCAAACTAGACCAGCAGTTCTCAACCTGTGGGTCGCAACCCCTTTAGGGGTCGAACAACCCTTTCATAGGGGTCTCCTAAGACCATTGGAAAACACATATTTCTAATGGTCTTGGGAACCGAGACACCGCTCCTCCATCCGTCTCCAGGCGGGTCTGCCCACATGCAGACAGCCCACATACGGGTACCCGGTGTGATGCGATCATCGCGCCAACCCCATCACATACACCCCGTACAAATACAGGTGTACGTGACGGGGTTGGCGCCACAATGTACTTATGCGGACCAGTCACACATGTGTAGAGAGCAGCTACTAATAATTTTATGGTTGGGGGTCACCACAACACGAGGAACTGTATTAAAGGTTTGTGGCATTAGGAAGGTTGAGAACCGCTAAACTAGACCCTTAAAATCCAGTCTATACCAAAGGCACCAAGAATCAATGGGGTGCAAACTTCCACTAAGTGAAAGATGACTTTTTTATAATACTTATGAACTAATGGAGTTTTGTTTTGCAGTTTGATTATGTCTTATTTGGTGCTGTCAGTATACTTAATTACCTACCTTTATACTTTTCTTCTAAGATGGCATCAACAATATACAGATATATAGAGTACCAGGTATTTCTATTTCAAAGTTGTGCAAAAACTGCCACAATCTTGCTCAAAGTGTCTAAGTATCCAAATGGTAGCAAATGGGCTGCATTAAGCTTTATACATCCACATTGCATATGAAGAAAAAAATTAAGTTTATGCCCAGTTATGAATAGAAATGTTACAAAGAGTATCATGTACTGAGAATAACCTGCAAGGTTCTTTTAACAGTATTCCGTAGTGGTTTCAATAAAATGTCACTAACCACTTAAGCCTAAGCCTCAAGTTTTCTTCATAAGAATGCTATAGAACTGCATTAGTATTTTATATTGATTATAAATTAAGCCAAATTTCTATCTAAATACACAAGTACGTGCTTCAAGCAATGTTCTGTGGCAAATGCCCAAAACATACCTCTGAAGAATTACTGTCCTTACAATAATGCATTTTTTAAAGCCTTCATTTCATGGTTTGGTAATTAAGATCCAGATGAAACACAATGCTTTGCTGAACACAGAAAGTGTATCTGCATTATGATTAAGTAACCCGGTATTTGCTGGTAACCTGAAACTTAAAAGTAGTCACATGTAGTTCAACCAGCTCCAACAAGGTTGTTCAGTGGTAATTATTTGCAGCATTTATAGGCCTAAATTTCAGTCTGAATTGCAACTTTCAATTCCATTGTCTGTTGTGAGTGGTTGTTATTTGTTTCTTTCAGTGCATCACCAAAATACAAATCACCACTGGGTTTTATTCCATTGTTACCATGTTCTTCAGCAATATGATTCAACTGTGGAACTTCTGAACATGAAGCAGTTTTGGTAAGCACGGAAATGCTACACTGATGTGGGGAATTTTCCAGACGGTCGTTTTCTACTTCAGGAAGAATGTTAACAGTAGCAAAGCGGGTATGATAGTCACTGGAACCATGGCTACAAGAAGTTTTCATGCTTTCTAGGTCAGAACAACTAAATTCAGAAAAATGACTAGAGTGAGAATCTGCTACAGATGGTATACTGTCACTGAGGGATGGAGCCTCAAATTCACTTGAGTTCGTGCTTTGTTGTTCTAACAACTGTGCATCCATGTCTTCTCTGGTCTCATTTATCTTCATGTTACTCTTTTTTCTCAATTTACCACTTTTTGATTTCTTTCCTGCTGTTGCTTCTTTGGACCACTTGGTGGCACTGGATTTACCTTCAGGCAAGCCACTGGATGAACCACCAGGATGACTTCGGGTGGCACTGCCATCCTCCACACTACTGCTTCCACTGTTGTGCCTGAATTTGGATGGCTTTGATTCAATATCTACTTGTACCTCCATACTGTTGCCTTCTCTGGAACATAAGAGTAACAGATATAAATTTCTTACTTCCTTTTTATTTTTATTCAGAAGTCAATACAGGGTTTCTGTGTGAAAAATTCAGATTATAAAAGCTATCAGAACAAATCAACACAGGATCATTCTACTAAAAACAACTGCTTGAAATAAAAAGGACTAGAATAATGCTTCACTTAAAAAAAAACAAAAACAGAAGCAGCTACATAAATTTACCTGTTTAAAGTGTGCATTTCAATGGTTTCTAGTATATTCAGAGTTGTGCAACCATCACCACTACTTAACCACAGAACATTTCCATCATCCCCCAAAGAAACACTATACCTATTAGCAGTTAGTTCTCATTCGTTCCTCCTCCCAACCCCTGGCAACCACTAATCTACTTTCTGTATCCATGGATTTGTCTATTCTGAACATCTCAACGTTTTTTTTTTTTTCAGAGAACCTAATAGATGGTAACCATTATTCACAATAATTCTGCCTAATGACAAGGGAAATTTCTTACTTGTCCAAAGGGATGTAGGAATTCAGAATGGATCCCGCCATTGCTTTGGTGCTGGCATTATCACTAACTGTTCCCAAGCTGACCGTGCCAGATTCTCCACTTAGACTGTACCGTTCTTTCTGTACATCTGCTTGTACTTCCAACCTTAAAGAGGGAGATATCAGATAAAAACTGAAAATACATATATCAGCAATACTATCATAATACTTTAGTTAAGAACCCTACTAATAAGAAGCTACTTTAGAAACAATTATAAAACACTATTTTTTAAAGTTTCTTTTTATTTGATTATTCAACTACAGCACACTCAACAGTACCAGCCATCCAAATAGAATTAGCTGTCTGCCAAGTAAGTACGTAGTAACAAAATAACACAAAAGGATATAAAGGATATAAAGGATTTTAACTTAGATATGCTCTATTATTTTCAGTCAAGATGTGGCACTTTGCTTGCCATGTTCAGTGCAAAATACAAAATGCAAATACTACATTCTACATAAAAAATCAGTGAATCAAAAAATCCTGAGCATCTATATATTAAACATGGTTCTATAAATTTAACACTTGAATCTTTAAAAAAGATTTAACATACAACACTTTAACTTAGGAGTTTGTGTTTAAAAGCAAACTACCTAAACATAAGTCTGACTGATTTACCTTTTAATTCATGTACTCTCCCTTATGTTAAAAAATAAAGCTAATGAACAAAGGTAAAGAATAGTGAATAAAGAGGAAAAAAGGAAAGATATACATGCTTTATTTCTCCTATTTATCTACGAGGTCGGACAATTAATTTTGCGAACTCTTCCTAGAAAAAGTGCTACATACCTTATTTGCTGAATAGCATCACTACGGTCACCCTTGGGAAGCTATGCACCAATGCCAATTACTCATCCACCCTTCAGAGCAATTTTGGAACTCTCTGGAATGGTCATCAGAGCTGTCGTCATCTCCAAAATTTGACAATGAAGTTCGCAAACTTGACACTGTGCACTTACACTGGCAGCAGTATCCATAACCTTGGCAAGGTTATGACACCTTACTAAGTTGGTTGTGCAGTGCTGCTAAGGGAAGTGCATGGTGGCAAGTTTGCAAACTTAACTGTCAGATTTTGGGCACGACAGCTTTGATGGCTATTTCAGAAAGAGCTCCAAAATTGCTTTGAAGGGTGGATTAGGCACTGGCATCTGTGTATAGCTTCCCAAGGTGACCGTAGTGATATTCAGCAATGTGGCACTTTTTCTAGAACAAGTTTGCAACTGTCTGACCTTGTATACGGTCACTGGTAAATGACTTGGTGAGAATGAAATAACCATTAATACATAAAAGGACCCAGGCAGACTACCCTGGCCTCAGTTCATGCATTCCCGGATATCCTGACTCTATAGCTGCCCCTGTAGGGCTCAACCAATGTATCACTTCCGAACATCCAGTTGTTGCCCCTCCAGAGATAAGGTCCAGGCTTAAGCACTGCCTTTACTATGTCCACTGAAGCAGCTTCTGCTTGGTTCAAACATAAAATCTGACAAGTGGAGTGAAAAAATTGGCAGAATGTTAATGCCTTAGGCTTGGATTTTACCGTATCATGAGTATATTGTGACAGAAAATCCAAAATCTCCTTACTTACTGTTTACCATTAAATTTCATTTTTTTAACATTACTATTTTTAACCCTGACACAGTAGGGTTGTATGTAATCATCAGGTTCAAAATTCTCATCAAATTAATAATTTGTAGTTAACAGAAGGCCAAAGCTAAACAAAGCGCAGTTTTTCTTACCTGTTAAAACAGTTTACCATGGCACTTCCGGACAGACTCCCAGTTATGCTGGCTCCGGCTAGTGCCATGGTACTGGCCGTTTCACTCAGATTGTCTCGAATGGCTCCTATTCGATCCATGTGACTTCCACTTGCACTCAAACTGCCAGTCAGACCACCAACACTTCCTTCCCCTATGCTCGGGTTGTGTCTTGCTTCTGCTACTGAAGTGGTATCTAAATGCAAATATTTCAAATAAATTAAGTAAGTATAATTTTAATGTCTCTCTTCTTAAATTCCTCCATGATTTCGGAAAGGGCATTTTATCATATAAAGTATAAAACACACATAGGAACAGAAACAGGAACAGAGAAAATGTCTGGAATCAGGGATAAGAACAAAGGGAAATACTTCATAGACCAAAGCTGGACTAAGAACTCGCCCACAGTTTTAGATGTTCACTATTTTTTTTTAAAAATCCAGAAGATTTAGGAATTCTATAAAGAACCCGATTGTTGGAAAATTTAGCTAACTTTGGAGGGAAATTATGTGCCAGCTTTCAATAAGGATGTCATTTAAAGAGTTTATTATTCTCTAGGTAAATAAAAATGGGCCAAAGTTGATTTCTAGACATAGTCCATGGTTCCAACTGCCTACAAACTATGACAAGATCTGATACCACTATATTTCAATCTTATAATAATGCTTTATATTGAAGGACTCATTTATTTGCTCCGACATTTGAGTTTCTATTACATATCCAACACTGTTCTAAGCACTGGGGACATACATTCTGCCCTCAAGAATCTTACATTCTCGTTGGGGAAAGCAACAGATATACAATTTTATCTATTGCTTTCCCCAACTAGACAAATGCTAAGAGAAAAAAATAAAGCAAAGTAAAGGGGAGGGCGTAAAAAGCAGTGAGTGATGAGGAATATGCATGCCTGTGCACTATTTTATACAATGAGATTGAAGAAGGCCTCTCTGATAAAGTAACACTTGTGGAGACTCTAAGGAAGTGAAGGAGTGAGCCATGAAATTATCTGGGGAAAGAGTACTCCAGGCAGAGGGAACTGCAAGTTTAAAAGCCTAGAAATGGAAGTGTGCTGGGCATCCTTGAAAACATCAAGGAGGGGTGGTATAAAATAGGAAAGTAACAAGAGATGAGTTCAGAGATAGGAGAAGAGCATGTGGGGCCTTCTGGGTCATGATAAGGACTGAATTTTTTCTACCCTGCTACCCCTGTACAGTGAGAAGAACTGGGAGAGTTTTGAGCACAAAAAAGACATAATCTGACTTATGTTTTAGAAGTATCACTATGGCTGCACTATAGAATAGTGAGTGGAAACTGAGAAGCTGATGGATCAGTTAAGAGGCTATTATAACAGTCCAGGAAAGAGGACAGTAGCTTAGACTAATGGAATAGCAGTGGAGAGGGTGAGAATGGTTGAATTATAGTTAAATACTGAAAGAAGTAGCAGAATTTGCTAATGAATCAGAGTTAAGGGAAAAGGGGTAGTCATCATAAGCGAAGGGTTTTGGCTCAAGCAATAGCAAGAATGGAGAAGCTGCTTAATGATTAGGTGAAGATGATGGAGACAAGTTTTAAAGTGAAAAGTTTGGTTTTAGAAAGTTAAGCTTAAAATTCTTGTTAGACATTCAAGTATAGATTATAGGAAAAAGATGTACAAGAGTGAAATTCAGGAGAGTTCTAGCCTAGACATATATTTAAGAGCAGTCAATCTATATATTATTTAATAGATAAGATTACCTAGGGAGTGAGGGTAGATAAAGAAGAGAAGTCTGAGAACTTAGCTCTAGGAAACTCCAAAATTTAGAGATTGGGAGAGAAAAATGGACCAGCAAAGAAGACTAAGGAGTGGCCAGGAGATGGACAAGATGAAAAATGGTCTTCTAGAAGACAAGTAAAAAAAATGTTTCAAGGAAGGCA